>JACXGK010007286.1:0-19948 GCA_016801125.1 Novumbra hubbsi | reverse complement strand
CGTCTAAAAAAAAAGTTGCTCCGTCACGCCGCTGGAGCTGCCATTCCCTCAGGCCCCCATCGCCCCTCCTCTCCCACCACTTCTCCCTGATTATCTCATAGTTTTGTCTGTGTATATTTCTTCCCCTCCCTCCCCTTTAAGGACTGCATTACTTCCAGCTCTGCTACCTTGTCAAAACCAATTTGCTTGCCCATTGTCCCCTACATCATGACCCCTCCGTAATGGCACCCCACTCCCTCCTCTCTCCAACCCCCTGCCTGCTGTGCGTTCCTTTATTGAACCCCCCAACACGACCTTGGAACCCCATAAATACCTCAGTCGACCCAACTGAAGTCCTCCACCCTTATTCCAAGTTATTCTCCACCCTCATTCCAAGTAATCCTCCGCCCTTATTCCAGGTAACCCTCCACCCTTTCTATTTCTACCTCCCTCCCTCTCTCTCTCTCTCACTCACTGACTAACTCCTTCCCTCCCCCTTTTCTCACAAATAACTATAACATCTGACAAATTTAAAGCAGAAGAGAAAACCCTAATAGAATAACAACACACCCAACAACCAGAACACATCCAAAACATTGACCCCAACCACGGAAGGAGCAGCAACTTGACGAAACGTCTGTGTAGAACAACGCGTTGCCCTTCCAAACGTGTTCCATTATAATTGGTTGTGTGGCGAGTCCTGATGTCATCACAGGCAGCAGGTATACTAGCGATTCGAGCATCTGCCCCTAACCTAAAGGTCTTCTGTCAGTCTTCCTCTAACCTAAAGTTCCTCTGTCATTCTGCCCCTAACCTAAAGGTCCTCTGTCATTCTGCCCCTAACCTAAAGGTCCTCTGTCATTCTGCCCCTAACCTAAAGGTCCTCTGTCATTCTGCCCCTAACCTAAAGGTCCTCTGTCATTCTGCCCCTAACCTAAAGGTCCTCTGTCATTCTGCCCCTCAGCAAGGCACTTAGTCCTCATTGCTACCTGGACGTCTCCGCCTGTTCAATCTCAGGTAGGGTGAGTAGGTTGAAACTTTAACTCGAGTAACAATTCACAGAGTGACCTTCACTTATGCGTGATTCCTTTTGGTATTCTTTACCTGGACTCAGATATGACTTTCTGGCACTTCTGAAACCAGTTCAAACACTTCTACGGACACGTTCAGTTCTGAGAACCCTCCATCCTTTTTCCTCCCCCCACCCTGTCTCTCTCTCCCTCCCCCGTCTCTCTCTCCCTTCAACCCTCTAACCCCTATCTCCCCCCCACCCCCACTCCTCCACCCTCTCCGGCTCTCCATCAATTAGCGCCTTCCCAATGACAACACGGAGGGTCTTCATTAGAGTAGAATGTTCAATTATATCACTTGATATTTCTTTCCAAACTAATTATCCCACTTGCATGTTAGCGCTCGACTGCCTGATCGCGCCCTCGTCCCTCGGCTCTGACAGCATCCCAAACTGGCACCCTATTGCCCATTTAGTGTGCCAGTTTCTCTCCACGGCCCCTTAGGAGACCCTGTGGTACCCTCCGGTAGGCAGGGAGTAGAGAGGGGTTTGGGCTGCGCCCGGGGTCCTGGCCAGAAGTGGTTACTGATGTGATTTGTTCTTGGCTCCATTCTCCTTTCCCTCTCCTCTCCCTCTCCCTCTCCAATCTCTCTCTCCCTCCCTCCCTCTCCATTGTTCTGTCTTTCCCTCCATCCTTGCCACACTAATTCACAATCTCCCAGTCGGTCTGTCTAATAATCTCATTAAGCAATGTGCATTTCCTTTTCCCTTTTCCTCCCTTCCATTCCATTCTTTAATTCCTTTTTTCCTTTCGTCCTTCCTATCCTCCATGTATCCCCCCCTTCACCCTCATTTCTCTCTATACCTTCATCCTCCACTACCTGTCTACCTTCATCCTCCTCTCTCTCTATACCCTCATCCTCCTCTCTCTCTATATCTTCATCCTCCTCTCTCTCTATATCTTCATCCTCCTCTCTCTATACCCTCATCCACCTCTCTCTCTATACCTTCGTCCGCCTCTCTCTCTACCCTCCTCCTCCTCTCTCTCTACCTTTATCCTCCTCTCTCTCTACCTTCATCCTCCTCTCTCTCTCTACCTTCATCCTCCTCTCCCTCTCTACCTTCATCCTCCCCTTCCTCTCTCTTTTCATCTTCCTCTCCCTCGCTCCCTTAGATTCTTCCTTCATTCATTCCTTTCTTCTCCTCCGTCTATATCTAGCTCCAACACTCTGTCTGTAATAGTATGTGAAGGTGTTTATAAGGCTTTGACAAACTGGCAGGTAGCAGTCCCACAAAATCAAGTGAGGGAACGAAATAGAAAGAAAAAGAGTGAGGAAAGAGAGAGAAAGGATAGAGAAAACAGAAAAAACAGAGAAAAAAGAGAGAGAAAAGAGTTAGAAAAGAAAGAGAGAATAATAACCCAAACAAAGTCAGAGAAAAGGATCTTTTAAATTTAGGTGTTCAGGACTTCTGATGAGGATTGATGTATTGCATCCAATTTGTTTATCTAGGTTAAAACAAAAGAACGAGAGATTGTGGGGATTTGTTTGTGTATTTATGTGAAACATCTCTTTAAGCTGTATTTTCTCAAAACAAGAGGCCTAAGAATAATTAGACAGTAACTAATTCAGACATCAAAGACCTTTTCAATACGATAATAGCAAATTATACTGAAGGCTTGTTACCGGAAGTGGCCCAGATAGGAGGATGTAATGTTGCTGGAGTGTCTAGCCTTCATTATGTTTTGTCATTGGCTCGGTACAGAGGGACAGGAAATAAAATGGTAATTTTACAATGCTTGTCTTGTCCTGTCTTATTGAATGTATAGGAAACACTATGGTCAACCTTTGGTCTGCTTTTGGTGGTATTGCTTACATATCATGGTATTGCTTACATATCATTATTTTGATATCACTCAGTTAAAACTCTTGACAATCTTTCTTTAAAATGTTTCTCCTGAACTCCTGAAACACCCTACTAAACAATGGTCCTGAATAACCCTCAGAAACAACACCCCTAAACAACCCTCACAAACATTAAGCAACGTTCCTTGTCAACACTCCTAAACAACACTCCTAAACCACCCACCTAAACAACCCTCCTAAACAACACTTCTAAACAACCCTCCTAAACAACCCTCTTTAAGGTTTACTGTGTCAATTCAAGTTTGTGTGATTAGGGAGGGAGGAGAAAACGTGAAAGTAAGCAAGAATTAGAGAGGCGGAAAAAGAGCAAGAAAAAGAGAGAGAGAGAAAGAGAGAGAGAGAAAGAGAGAAAGAGATAGACAGAGATAGACAGAGAGAGAAAGAAAGAGAGAGAGAAAGAGAGAGAGAAAGAGAGAGAAAGAGAGAGACAGCAGTCCGGAGGTAGATCACTTTAATTCTGCTTCAGGGAACTTTTTCAAAAAGGACCCAGAGACCCCAAGACCCCAGAGCCGGTGACCGTTAGCTGAACCCGACCAGGGCAAACTAGCCACACACACTCAGCTTGTCCAGCCGGGACTCCTAGCCGGACGGTGGCGAGTTAATACAGCCATCGTCTCATACACTCTCTTCCCTCCCTCCCTCCCTCAGCCCAAGCTGCTTTGTTCCCTACCTACAATGGCCCCTTGATGTTGGGGCCGCACAACCTACAATACGTGTGTCTGTGTGTTACTTAGCCGGTTGTGTCTGTTGATCTTGGGGGTTATGGCATTGGCCAGGCTATTGACCCGTCCTGGTCAAAGTGATATAATGTGCTTTACGTACAAGTCCATTTTGTCAGAGGTAAATGTGCCCATATATATTACACACACACACACCTCACATACCCGTCACACACAGCTGTGTATTTATATCCTGGTGGAGACCATAGAACAAGAAGTCCCCGTTTTCTAACCCTAACCTTAACTCAACCCTAACCTTAACCTTGTGCTTAATAATGTGTGCTTAAATTCAACCTTTCCTAAATGCCTAAACCTAATCCTCAATGCCTCAACCATACATTGTATTTATTTTATTATGCCATACAGAATGTCCTCATGACTATTTTTCCCTGTAAGATCTCTTATAGAGCGTGCACGTTTGGCCCTTGCTCCGTGCACGTCGTTTTGGATGGAACAAAGTCACCGTTGCCAAGGAGACCTGACCTGCTTCCAGCTGATCCACGGTCCCCTTCCCGGACTCTGCCAGAGCCCGGTGTCTCAGCCTACGTGCTCCCAGGTTGTGGTCCCACGCTGAACACACACACACGCAAACAGACACACACACGTACAGATACACACACAGTGACCTGACCCTGGATTCCTCTGACGGTTCGTCAGTTCATAACCGTTGGCCGCTGAGGGCCTTGGTCTGTGACATCATTAATGGTACTTTTGAATCCTGAATGTTGATTGGCTGATTGTATGTCAGAGTGTATACCGAGGCTGTGACATCATCACTTTTCGCTGTTCTAATTTAATAGTTGTATTCCTAGTACACCTCCACCAACTTCTGTCTCACACACAGAGAACCAATCATATTCCTAGTACACCTCCACCAACTTCTGTCTCACACACATAGAACCAATCATATTCCTAGTACACCTCCACCAACTTCTGTCTCACACACAGAGAACCAATCATATTCCTAGTACACCTCCACCAACTTCTGTCTCACACACTGAGAACCAATCATATTTCTAGTACATCGCCACCAACTTCTGTCTCACACACAGAGAACCAATCATATTTCTAGTACATCGCCACCAACTTCTGTCTCACACACAGAGAACCAATCATATTTCTAGTACATCGCCACCAACTTCTGTCTCACACACAGAGAACCAATCATATTTCTAGTACATCGCCACCAACTTCTGTCTCACACACAGAGAACCAATCACATTCCTAACACCCTTCCCTTACACATCCCAATGTAAAGGTCAAGGCGGCCCGAGGATTTGATGACGCACTCGAGCTTGATTGAGGGCTTTAGCCTAATAACAGGTCTTCAGATGCCAGAGTCCGGATTATACCGATACCTCAATTTTATACCGAGCCGTTTCCATGGTGATGAACTCCTCTCTTAGCTGTAATGAGAGATGTTCCTCACTACCTCTCACCCGAACTCTATGGGCGTCCGTGAAAAGGGCCAGGTTATTAAGGGAATGCTTGTAATATGGGATGCAGAAGTGTTTCGCCCTCTCCAGGCCGGTGACATCCATCACATCACCACACGTTGGTCTGAAGACCTGGAGGAGCTCCAGAACTACGTCTGCCGTAACGGGCCCTCCTCCATTCTGAGGATGGTTACAGGGATGACAAGTGGTTAGACGTTTGACGTCTCTGGACAGAATATTCTCAGACGTCATGACGTTCATTGTGTTCAATCAATCAATTATTTTGTGTATTGCTCATTGATTTACTTTTCAACAGATGTTTGTTTAGGCATGTCTTTCAGGAATCTTGCAGAAAAGTGGTGAAAGATATTATTATTGCTGAAAAGCCAACAAGATTAATTCAAACCAATGCTCTAGCAGTATAGCTGCCAGGCTTATACAGTTATGCAATCGTTCTGCAATTCGGTGTGTGTGTGTGTGCATGTAACTTGGGCTACTGCTCAGCTGAGCCAGCCCACAGACAGCTTCCAGGCTGGCACGGCCAAACCCTGCCTAACCCTGCCTAACCCTACCTGGCCCTGCCTGGCCCTGACCCTGCCTGGCCCTGCCTAACCCTGCCTAACCCTAACCCTGCCTAACCCTGCCTAACCCTGCCTAACCCTGCCTAACCCTACCTGGCCCTGCCTGGCCCTGACCCTGCCTGGCCCTGCCTAACCCTGCCTAACCCTAACCCTGCCTAACCCTGCCTAACCCTGCCTGGCCCTGCCTAACCCTACCTGGCCCTGCCTGGCCCTGACCCTGCCTGGCCCTGCCTAACCCTGCCTGGCCCTGCCTAACCCTGCCTGGCCCTGCCTAACCCTGCCAGGCCCTGCCTAACCCTAACCCTGCCTAACCCTAACCCTGCCTAACCCTGCCTGGCCCTGTGTCAAAACCCATCAGCTCGTTTAGCAAGGCTTACTTTAATTAGGATGTGAACTGAGGGGTGTGGAAATGGGTTAGGACAGAGTGTGCCTGTGTGAGGGGGAGGGGCCCGGTGAGTTGACGGGGTGAGGGGGAGGGGCCCGGTGGGTTGACGGGGTGGAGGGGAGGGGCCCGGTGGGTTGACGGGGTGAAGGGGAGGGGCCCGGTGGGTTGAAGGGGTGAAGGGGAGGGGCCCGGTGAGTTGACGGGGTGGAGCAGAGGGGTCCGGTGGGTTGACGGGGTGAAGGGGAGGGGCTAGATGAAGGCGAGGGGTCTGTTAGGTGGACTGGGTGAAGGGGGAGGGGTTGGCTGGAAGCGCTTTAAAAAGATGTAAATATTTTCTCATACTGTGGGAATGAACCCAACAACTCTGGTATTGCAAGTAATTCATCATTCCAACTGATCAACACAGACTCCAGATAAGAATATTTCATGTAACCTATAGTTATCCAAAACAATGCATTTATCAGTGCATTTATCCGCCATATTCCAACAGTGGCAAGTTCAAACATGTTCAAACATGCGCCTCTACTTCCACCCAGTGGTGACTGACTATATTGCAAGATATTATCTGCTTGACATGAGGCTGACTGAGGCAAGTGAAGGAACACGTATTGCAAAGTAACAAATGCATAAATACAAAAATAAATGTGTCACCATGAATCAGAACCGACATATAGCCAGTCACACCCCAACAACAGTTTCTGACCTCATCTGACCTCATCCCCAAGGTCACGTGGCCCCCACAGTCCCCCCCGCCCAGTAACTTAAGGCGTTACATTAACGCAACTTCTTTGGACATCTGTCTTGCACGATGTACAATATGCAACTTATATCGTAAATGTTTTGCACATTCCCTGGCAGGTATCTTCTTTTTACAGTCTTATTTGTTTTATTTTTACTAACTGTGTGGTTTTTCTACTTACTGTTTTATTTATCACTTATTATTTACTGTGTTTGCTGTAATGCATGTTATACCATGTCTGTATATTTTTATATTATATATATATATATATATAATATTATACATGTATATTATTTGTAGCCTAGTTAGTTCGTTAGTTTGGTATGTGTACTGCTTACAAGCCCTACCTGTAAAGTATTGTCATAATAAAATTTCTGTTTTAATAAAAAGTATTTGCTTAAGATTTACTAAAAACAAAAGCACCCCATTGACAATATTTCATTGAATATATTTACAGGTTTCTACAGAGAGCAACCCGGGTTTACATCATATACATCATATCCAGAACATTTTTAATCTTTCACTGAGCAAACAAACACATGGCCGAATCCCAAAAAACTGTGAGAAAACTTAGTGTTACCCTCGACCTTGACCTCTCTTTTGATGAACATATAAAATATATCTCATCTATATCTTATCAATTTCAAAATGTCTGCTAAACCTTTAACTAAAATGACAAGATGTGGACACATTAGATGCAGGCTATCGTACCTAGAATTTCTAAACAAACAGCCGGAGGCAGGGCTTTCTCACATAGTGCTCCGCTACTGTGGAATGATCTGCCAATTAAGGTTAGAAATGCAGATTTAGTGCAAATGTTCAAGTCTATGATTACGTGTAGCCTGGCCCAGGGGTATGGAAAGGTTTGATACTGTCCACCCTTCCAGCTGGGTGTTTTGTAAAAGCACTGTGACATATGCTGATATAATTAGGGCTTCATAAACACAAGTAATTGCTAGTTTGATATGCATACTCTACTATGCAGCCCAAATAACAGTAAGGGTTTCATAGTTCTAAATTCTTGTCAGAGCAATTGGTTGTCAGAGCAATGTTGATCTAAAGACACCTGATGTGTTTGGTCTTGTCAAATCCTGTGGTAAATAAAGTTGTCCAGTACAAACATAACTGAAACCTGGCTAAAACTAAATCAGCTATTCAACTGTCATTGTTTTCTAAAGAAATGAATCAGCCGTGGAGTGATAGGAGTCATTGTTTTTATTTTAGGTACTGTAAAGCTACTAACTAGCAATCTACAGTCATCTCTTTCTAATTTAACCCTTTGCATGTTGTCTGGCGACCCTGCAATACCTGTTGTTGTTTTGGATTCAGCTCATGTAGAGAACTAGTTTCAAGAGTTGTGGACTTTTGACTAGTTGGTTTGACAATACAGAAGTTAACAGACATCACACCTCTACAACATTACCCGCTGTTTAAATAACATAGTGGTTAAAGACACATAGGAAACCGCAGAATAAATCCATCGAGAAACAACAACATTCATCCCTTCTAATTGCGGGCTGGCCAGGCTTGCCTAGTTCCTTTTCTTGTTTTTAATCGAAACGCTAACATTGTTTTCTTTTTTCAAACCTGGCCAAACTCTTTCTCACACTGAAAATGTGGTACAGTCATTATTGGACATAATTCACATGGCATTGCAGGAGATCCAAAGCCGCGTTAGTGCACAAGATTATCTGCTGTGCCTGATAAGCTCAGCATTAGTTCCAAAGTCAATTAGTGCAGATTCAGAACAAGATAATCTGCTGTGCAGTTTGTCTGTCCATGTCTCTCTCTTCAATAAACATATGGTGTGGCATCGCTCCTTCGTTGTCGCACTGAGCAAAATCATTTCAAAAAGTGTCTTTTCAATGTCTCTTGCCAAGTGGTCGGAATTTTGAGGTTCTTTTACCTCATTTTCTAACTCTCAATTTTTCCACCCCCCTCTTTTTTTGTTTTCTCTCTGTCTTTTTTTCCTTGTCTTTTTCTCCCCCTCTTATCTTATCCTTCCCCACCCGGCTGCACAGCAACACTTCCCCAGTAAGAACCAGGTAATACTTTAAACTTTAAATTAAACGTCTTCTTTCAAGATTAGCTTGGTGGTTTAAATCACCTGGCCATATCTTCTAAGTGGCTTATAGATTTATCTAGCGCCAGGTGAGTTCTTTCTAGTGCCTTGATCCTTGAAATGTTTCAGGGTTGAGCTCAATTTAAAGTTAAGTCCGTCAGTTCCCAAAGTTGTTTAAATTCAAAATTAAAATATTTATTTCTATTTTACAGAAATTGCTGTGTAAGAAATCATTGAAAGTTTTTGGAATTGCTGAATTGAGTTTAGTCATATATCCCAAATTGACTATATTTGCTCAATCGAAATTAAATAAAATCCTGCTACATTTTTACTTTTTAACAACATCCTCATGTTACGGGGAACATGTCCACACGTATACAACATTGTCACGTTACGGGGTACATGTCTACACGTATACAACATTGTCACGTTACGGGGTACATGTCTACCCGTACACAACATCCTCACTTTACGGGGTACGTTTCTGCACGTATACAACAACCTCACTTTACAGGGTACATGTTTACACGGACACAACATCCTCACGTTATGGGGTACATGTCTACACATACAACGAGCGGAGTTGGGACAGACATCAAGACTGAATTCCTGTCAACATATTAATATTATTATAAAGAAAACCCTTTCTAGCTCATTTTGAAGTTACTGAGACCACTGCCATAAGAGTTGGAAAGACAACACAAACAGGTCTGGAACCAGGCTAAAATTGGGTCAATCCCATAGATTCCAAATACTCCACAACAATTAATTAGATGTATAGTGAAATTCCAGTTTTTTGCTATGATTCGCTATAACATGTCCATCATCTCCGGAGAGCTTACTGGAACCAGTCAGTCCTTTTGTTACTGATCTTATTCCATATTGTGCACATATGCAAAAGCTTGTTGTGGCAACCTTGAAAGAGATAATCAACCAGCCAACCAGGAAAACGTGCAATAGAATTGGTTCATTTGCGAGGCTAGTATTGTTGTTTGGGAGGTAGCTTGGTTGGAATAGACCTCGGAGAAGAAGTGGGTCCCAGGGAGTTGTTTGATAGGTGGGGTTGTTTCTGGTTTGGCTTGGTCTTAGCTTCTGGTTTGGCCTGGTCTTAGCTTCTGGTTTGGCTTGGTCTTAGCTTCTGGTTTGGCTTGGTCTTAGCTTCTGGTTTGGCCTGGTCTTAGCTTCTGGTTTGGCCTGGTCTTAGCTTCTGGTTTGGCCTGGTCTTAGCTTCTGGTTTGGCCTGGTCTTAGCTTCTGGTTTGGCCTGGTCTTAGGTTCTGGTTTGGCCTGGTCTTAGCTTCTGGTTTGGCCTGGTCTTAGCTTCTGGTTTGGCCTGGTCTTAGGTTGTGTTGAGTAATATTGGGCGGTTTAGTCTGAGATTCTGTGAAGGAGCAGAGAGAACAGGAGAGAGCTGAGGGTACCACCCAGCTTGTGCGCATTTCCTGTCACGTTGCAGTCATCAGAGAAACAGCAGTGAACTTTGACCCCCGGCGACCGATACCCCTGACTGTTGGCCTGGTTACAGAAGGATTTGTAGGAGCAGGACTTCATCACTCCGCCTGAGAGAGAAAGAGAAGGTTGAGAGTGATAGAAGAGAGAGAATGAGAGATTGTGAAGAGAGAGAGAGGAAGAGAAAGATATTGTGAAGAGAGAGAGGACGAGATTGAGAAGGATAAGAGAGAGATTGGCATGTGAAAAAGAAAAAGGGTGGGAAGAAAGGGGAATAAAGGAGAGGAAGTGAAAAGGAGAAAGTAGAGGAGGTAGAGAGGAGACAGACACATGAAACCATTGGTTAAAACAGTATAATGTATCAAGATATTTAACTATATCCTAATATCAGGAATTTCGCATTGCAAAATTCTGGTTCATTTCCCCCAAAAATCCCACATTTTCCAAAGACCTGGTTAAAGGTTTCTACATTCCTGCTTTTTACCTGATTATGGAAATATTGCATGTATTTCTGAAGAACTACGTATTTAAGGAAAGTTAAGAACAAGCAGATGTTTCACCTAATTAAGGCCTTTATCTGAACGGAAGTCTCTCTGATTTTCTGCCAGTAAATCCTTGGGAAGACCTCAACTCCCTGCAGGGTCACAGAGGGGAGTCCAGACAGACAGTATGTCAGGCCCACACACACTCCCCTACACACACACTCCCCCACACACATACACACACGTACACCCACAAAGACAGATGCAAGCACAGACCAAAACATACACGCATGAACATAGGCTCACACCCCTAGAAACATTCTGACACACTTTTATACCAACACACTGACACAAACCCCGACACACCACCCTACACACCCACACACACACTTTCACACCCACACGTTAACACACACACACATAAACGGGTGAATGGGCAGACTCACTGTTTGATTCACTTCCGTGTCCCCGGACGACCGCACAAGCATCAGCGT
Source organism: Novumbra hubbsi (assembly GCA_016801125.1). Lineage (NCBI taxonomy): Eukaryota > Metazoa > Chordata > Actinopteri > Esociformes > Umbridae > Novumbra > Novumbra hubbsi. The sequence goes on along the minus strand of JACXGK010007286.1, from coordinate 8,689 downwards.
AACTAGGACAGGTCTTTGAGCCCTGACGGTTGCAGTCTTCATCGTTAGACCCCATGCAGGTGTAGCACCTTAGAGCTTCACCTGGACCGAGGAAGAGAATTAGAAGCCGGAGAGACAAGGAGGTAGAGAAGGGGGAGAGAGATGGAGAGAGCGGGGGAGAAAATTATGTCAGCATAATTTGTAAACCTACAACCAGATTTTTCTGGTCGAGTTTCTGACACAACCTCTTAGTCTGTGATCGATGTCTTATTGTCTTTAGCCGTCTTCCTCAGTGTTGCTCTACAAATTGAACACCCAAGTTAGCGGATTTACAGATGCTAATGCTAAGTCTTGATAGAAGTGTTGACATGCTGAACCCCTGCCCTGCATCATCGATGACCCCAATCCTCTGTCAGCCGGTCACACACACACACACACACACACTCAGGCCTATTAGGAGATTAGCATGCTAGCTAGAGGACAGTCAGTGCGACCACCATCATGAGGGATGTGTGAGTCCATGTGTCTGTGTTGCTGATTGTGAGGGATGTGTGAGTTCATGTGTCTGTGCTGCTGATTGTGAGGGATGTGTGAGCCCATGTGTCTGTGCTGCTGATTGTGAGGGATGTGTGAGTCCATGTGTCTGTGCTGCTGATTGTGAAGGATGTGTGAGTCCATGTGTCTGTGTTGCTGATTGTGAGGGATGTGTGAGCCCATGTGTCTGTGCTGCTGATTGTGAGGGATGTGTGAGTCCATGTGTCTGTGTTGCTGATTGTGAGGGATGTGTGAGCCCATGTGTCTGTGCTGCTGATTGTGAGGGATGTGTGAGTCCATGTGTCTGTGCTGCTGATTGTGAGGGATGTGTGAGTGCATGTGTCTGTGTTGCTGATTGTGAGGGATGTGTGAGCCCAAAAGACCAAAAACATTACTACACATGTTTAATCCCAATTAGTTCATTATCTTAAACACTGTCAGTCCATTTAGGTTTTAAAGAGTGTGAAGATTAATTAGAGAGCTGGGATGGAAGTTTACTGTTTTTCTAAATCCCTTTGGCTCATTTCTTAAATTAGAATGATTTTGTTAGAAACAATAAATTAGAATCTCTAAACAATTAATTTCTTGCTCAGACTAGACTAGAATTCATTTAAGCAAATTTCACTTATTTTGGCACGTACAATTTTCTACAGTAGGGCACAATACCTAAATACACATGCTTGCTGATGAACGTTGATGAATTGATTCTCAGGGAAGATTTCAGACTCTTCACCGCTTCTAAACATTCTTTGGCGTGATCCATCAAATTAAAAAGATCTGTCAACCTACATGGATATTCCATACATATCAATGACCTAGAATGTTTCTGATGTTTGCTAAATTGGCAAATTACCAGCCAGATGACATAGTAATTAAATAGATTTTTCCCCCAGGTTTATTGCAAGGGAAACCATCAGAAGCGATGAAAATGTCTTGCCAGACCAACAAGAGCGACAGGACCATGTAGTGTAAACGTGAGGAGGTACAATTCATTTGTTAAATTTGTTTCAGAACTAACGCAGGTTTTTTTATTGTTGTTTCAGATCTTTCTTGATGGATGACAATTTGTAGAGACATTTCCTTGCCATATTTTTGTGATGTCGCATGAAACAGTTTTCATGAAACGATTCCACTTACAGTTTAGAGAACGTTAAGACTGTTAGCCAAAGCAATTGAGAAAGACTGTAAAGAATTTACTTCAGAAAATAATTTGAGGAGGTTTCCACATGAAGAAGAGAAAGAAGAAGAAACAAGGGAACAAAGCAGTTTAAGGTTGGTGTCAGCATGAACAGCATGAACATCATGATGCAGGATGAAATAGCAACAAGAATAGGATGGATGCAAAATAGAATATCAAGACGGATGGAAAAGATGTGGTAGTAAGATATATATATATATATATATATATGTATATATAGATAGATATACATAGATAGATGGATAGATAGATAGCATGACAAAGAAATCAAGATGGACACATCAGAACAACAAAATATGCACTTGCAGAGCGAAGAACAGCAAGATAGATCTTACTGTAAGGAGTGAAGTAGAGAATGGAGACTAGGAGTAGCGTGGAGCCCAGGATAGCTGTCATATTGCCGGGGATGATTGGCCCTTCCTGGTCCTTCCCTGAAACAATCTCACAATAGAAAGCAGGTTGTTTCCTTCGAAGTCCTTCCCTGCAGTGATATGCTGGTTGTTTGCTACTAAATCCTTCTGATCTTAATCCTTTCTTCTTCTGCTCACAGAGAATAAATACCCCAGCCTCTCTACAAGGACCAGGAGATTAGCAGTTAGCTTCCCCACTGAGGACGTATTGCTCAGTTAGCAGCTAGGCTAGCTCCGTCTCTGCTCCTTTCCCAACAAACTACTCAGGGGATTAAGAGGGGAGGTGGTGGAAGTCATCCCACTTTGACCACTTCCTAATCCGATCTGACTCCACCCAACTCCAATTGGTTCTGCCTCCACCAGCCTCTAGATGTGGTGGGACTATTGTTGAATTGGGACTGGGTGGGTGGGACCAGGCATGTTGTGGGGACTGGGTGTGGTGGGACCAGGCATGTTGTGGGGACTGGGTGGGTGGGACCAGGCATGTTGTGGGGACTGGGTGTGGTGGGACCAGGCATGTTGTGGGGACTGGGTGTGGTGGGACCAGGCATGTTGTGGGGACTGGGTGGGTGGGACCAGGCATGTTATGGGGACTGGGTGTGGTGGGACCAGACATGTTGTGGGGACTGGATATGGTGGGACCAGGCATGTTGTGGGGACTGGGTGTGGTGGGACCAGGCATGTTGTGGGGACTGGGTGTGTACTGTGTGTTTGTCTGAGTGTGTTGCCCAGCAGAAGATGGCCACTTTGGAGGTGTTTGTTGTTTGAAAGAAGCCACATCTCTTTTATTTTTATTGCCATACTTTATTGCACGTTGTAAGCCGATGCTGTACAGTATAGATGTGCAGACCCGGGTTCAAATACTATTCAAAATACTTTCACAGACTTGATCCACGCTTGGTTTACCTTGCCTTACCTAATGGACCAACGTGTGCCTCTATCCAACTGGTAGTACGGGCTGGACAAAAGCAAAGACCCAAAAGCATTTCAATATATCAAATACTATGTAAACCCAGATGTGTAGCTGTGCAGAGCTCTTTTTAAATGGCTCCCAATGTGTGAAGACATCAACCGTAGCAGGACTGTGACAACCAACCACACATTATCTCACTACCCTTAGTGCCAACATCGTTACAGTAACAATTCATATTCATCATCATTAATATCAAAATAAAATCATAAAAATAAAATCCCCACACACAATTATTTTTCCCAGGAAAGCTTTGACACCAAATACGCTGCACAAAGTATCTAAAAGGTAAACACGATCCAAGGTAGCAGTTTGAACATTTGAATATTGTATCAAAAATGCAGGTTATTTCATTATTGTATCCGAGCATTCTCCTATTTACAAAAAGGTAAATATTTTGCCACTTTCACATGCATTTATCTCTGTGATCAAGTATATACTTTATTAATGAACAATTCAGTGATTTAGTCTAAGCTCATATATATGCCAGACGACTTTTCTTTTTTCATCTGTTACTCATTCCCTCGTGGTACAGACACAGCTGCACACAACAGTCTTTCCTATCCTTTTCCGCCATGGCAAAGACATTACATGCCTTGTCCCTCTCTTTGACTTGCACCAACATGTTCTTGATCGTGATCTACAATACATGTTGGCACACGAGCAGTGGCAAACAGAGTTACTATCTTCTGTCCTAGGACTACAGATCTGATACAACTTCTACACACTAACCCTAACCCTAGGACTACAGATCTGATACAACTTCTTACACCCCTGATACAGGAAACATGGTACAAATCGTCACATTAAAATGTACTGGGGGACACAAAGCCATTGATCGGTAATGGATGAAGGAGGCACTCTCCACGGCTCTAGTGGGCGCTGTGGCCAGTAGATGCGTGGACAAAGTCGGTCAGTAGGGTGTAAAATCCTAAATTAATCTGTCAGGGGAAGAGTGGAAGCAGGAGATTAATTTTACTCTTCTCCTTAAGGCTGAGGTCTAGGGATGAGTCTGAATGTGGTAGTAGTGTTGTTGCTAGGACTTCTCCTTCAGCATGATGTATGAGGATGAGGGCTGGTTGTGGTAGTAGAGTTGTTCGCTAGGACTTTCCCATTTTGGCAATCAGCTCGTCGCAGATCTTCGTCAGCTCCTCGATCTCTTTGTTCTGTGTGGAAGACAAGCAAACATCGGACGTTCAAGGAAATCCCTCAGACATTAGACCAGGATTTGAATCCAGTCTTTGGCCTGAAGTCTCTAGATGTTAGCTCTGTGAAGTAACATTGTTCAGTGTACACCGGAGACATGGGTGAAATCCATCACATAATGTACAGAGGCATGTCCAGTGGCAGGCTTTGCAGGCTTGTTGTACCTGGATTTTTTTCAAACCTAATCTAATCTATCCTAGGAAGCAAGGAGTTTTGTGTCTTGTCTAATATTCAGCTCAGGGAGCTAGCAGCACCGAGATATTAGATTCATTCAACAGTTGCCGGTGTACCTTCTGCTCAAGGGTCCTCTCCAGAGAGTCCACCTTCATGGTCTCCTTCCTGAGGCTGGCCTGGTAGGCCGCGGTCTCCTGACGAGCCTTCAGCCTCACCTGGGCGATGTCTGCGTTCGCCCTGACAGTCACACACAGGGGGCGTTAATGTCACCAGTGTTGTTAGTGGCCCCAGGGTTCAGAGGGTCCCCCGGGGGACTGGAAAGGAAAGTCTCCTGACCACCAACCACTGTGTCCATCGCTACTTTTTTATTTGTGTCTATTTTTTTATTTGATTTTTGATGGTTATTCCTGTAATAAGGCAGAAATGTATGCAGGACTTTCTTTTCCAGTCCATTATAATTATATTACATTTTAAGATTGGGTTTGTGTACCTTTTTGAAGGTTAAACAGGTTGTTCTACATTTACATTATTTGCAAGCATTGGAGACAAACAAGCTGATATTTGTTGAGTACAACCAGAACTGACTTGTCTAGTTTCTCCTCCGCATGGATCTTCAGAGCCTGATAGCGCTGCTCCTCTTTCCTGACCCGGGACAGATACTCCTGAGCACACTTCTTCAGCACCTCCTCGTTCTGGGGAAAACGGCAAAAGAGAAACAGCTGTTTCAATACAATACGATTCGGACTAGATTCTGGTTAAATTGTTGTTAATTCAGAAAATCCATGCTAACCCATTTTAAGAATCCCCTATTAAACTGCACGATAAGGTGAATTTGGTAAGTACTTTCAGAATTGACTTGAAATGGATTGACTTGAACCCTGGCTGTATCCCTGAACTAGTACCGTTACTGAGAATGCCGCTTCAAACCAATGGCCATTTAACAAAACAACTTGAATTACTGTCAACTGATGAGTTCGTGAACTATCATAACTACCCTCCAATAAATAAAGATTATGTATGTGTGTCAGTTTGTTTGTGTGCTTTTCCCTACCTTGCGGTAGCCTTCGAGAACATCCTTCAGCTTCTCGTAACGTCTGAACAGCTCGGCCAGACTCTTCTCCACAGAGTTGAGGTCTGACAGCGCCTGGTCCTTCTCTAGAATCAGCTGCTGGATGGTGTGATGGGACAGAGACTTGCCCTTCTGCTCATCTTCTGTTAGAAAAGAGAGAAGACGGAAAGAGAGGATGGAGAGAGATAGGGTGGAGAGAGAGGGTTTAGGGAGAGATAGGGTAAAGGGAGAGGGTGGAGATAGAGAGAGGATGGTGAGAGATAGGGTAAAGAGAGATAGGGTGGAGATAGAGAGAGGATGGTGAGAGATAGGGTAAAGAGAGATAGGGTAAAGAGAGGACAGAGGACAGAAGATGAGGATGTGGACTCAGTACTGCGGTAAAAGCTGATGTCCGGGAACTAATGTTCTCCCATGGTGATTTGAACAGACATTTCCATCCGGATACTGCACACACAAATGTATTGGCACAAACGCACACATACAAACACACACACGCAAAAAAATACACAGAAGACACATTCATTGGTTGACCTTAAATGGATTTGAAATGAAGACAAACAGAGTAACTACTCAAACCACTGGATTCTGCAGAGATCAATGACACCTGCGTCAGGGACATTTTAGCACAAAAGAGGGTTTGATGAAACCAGTGTTTCAGAATGAGGCAAGTAGACAGAAGAACAACTGGATGACAGACAAATTAACAACACCCGAGGAGACTGAAGGAGTAATGAATTTACAAACAGAATAGGGGCCGTTTGTATGTGTTTGCTTGTAGAAGATCTGCAGGGTGTTAAGGGATTGGGCCAATGTGTTGCTGTATACCATAGTAGAAAACCAAAATAAACTGCATCCTATCAATGTGAAAGACGGGAAGATGGTAATCTGGTTTTGTGTTAAATGAAAATACAAAAAGGCGTAAAATAAAACAAAAATAAGTGGTGTAAATGAAAGACAACAACACATGTAAATACGAAGAACCCAACTAGATGAAGAGTTTGACTTTCTTTGACGGATGGTTGTGATCTGAGGGACATAGAGAGGTAGAGGTAGACACCCCTATACTCACCTGGAAGGCCTGCTAGAGAGGGTTTATCAAACAGACACAGGTGGAAGCAGAGCAGAAAAGAAGGGGTTGTGTTACAAGTCAAGCTGGGAAGTCAGCCTGACACGTGACAGAGCAAACAGGCAACACCTCAGGACGTCCACGAGACGTCCGTGCAACCGCCTGGCGTTCCCGAGGACGTCCTAACAACTCCTTTTTGTTTGCGGTGATCTGCCCCGCGGTGAGAGTGTGGTGTGGTCGGGGGTTGTCTGCGTGAACTGAAATCCAGCTAACTTCCTGAATTAACTGGATTGACTGACCCCAAACCCGGGGCTGAATAATCAAGCGATGGAATCATGCAGTAAAGATCAGTGTGGAGCGTTTGGAAATGCCAGGCAGACAGGGATGGGAGCAGCAGGAGAAAAGAGTGGACATCTTGGGGTTGTCGAACGGAAAGGTGAGGCTGGGGGCTGCAGGTTAACATCACTAGGAAAAGCTGGGGTTGGATGCTGTGGCTGGATGTTGAGTCGACAACTGAAACCATTAATGATTTGGGCACATTCGATTTCTTTGCGATTTGCAGATGATAAACATTGTTGGTGTGAAGACGTGTGAAAGAGAACCCCCTTCGAGATGTGTAAGACAACCCCCTGAGACGTGCCGGGTTACAGGTTGAGTTAGTATTCTGCATCTGTATGTTGAAAACACACAGAAAACACTCACCAATCATCTGCGCAATTGTCTTCTCATATTCAGCCACGATGCCCCTGTGAACAGTAGAAGGTAAAGATGTTTATAAAACGTTTATCAAATACTGTCACGCTTCTTTCAGTAATGCAAAATATTTATTTCAAGGCACACGTGAGTTCTGAGACTGGTACAGTGGTTCAGTACAGTACTGAGCAGTACAATGTTGGAACATGACAAAGGGGACAAAGGTTTGACATATTCACCAACGTATTCCAAATGCTCCTTATGGAAAAGCAGTAAGACTGGAACTGAAATATAACTGGGCTTGTTTTGGTTTAGCAGATAGAGACAAGCGTGCGGATTAGCTGTGCCTCCCCTCTTAGCTACTTAACCCTCCTTATCCAGAAGCCAATCAACCTAACGAGTTAAGCCCCTCTAGCTAGTTTTAACTAGGTTCTCCTAGCCAGATGGAGCCCACCCCGATCACCCCCGTCCCTCAACGCTAGCGTCTATCCTGTATCCTGACCCTCCAACACGGGAGAGAGAGGAAGACAGAGAGAACAGGAGCGGATTTACTGAAGTTGAGAATTAACCATGTTAGTTTACGCTGTCCCAGTGACATTCAAGTGACTTTGACAAGCTGCCGGAGAAACTGATGGAGACGTCGCTAGGTGTTAACTTGAGATTTTCCACGTGGAACTGTTCTCAGTCCCGTGGGTTACTGTGTCTGATGATTGACTGTGGTCATAGCAACGAAAATGACGTGGCATGGTAACATGAACGACGAACTTCCTGACTGACAGCCAACCATCTCACCTCATCTCCAGCACTTCCTGACGACTGTCCTCGTACTTCCTCTGCCACTCCAGAACCTCCTTCTCCTTGGACAGGACCTGAAAATGGGAGGACGAGCAACCTCGCTGACACCAAGGAGAAACCATGTTCCTTCTATTTCAATCAGCAGTGAAACCTCCCAACATCCTTTGTTCTTATAGGATCATCAACCAAATACTTGTGTATAAATGTGAGAGCCTTGGTGTTACCCGTTCCCCGAGAGTCAATAAGTCAAATGAAGGCAATGGTTATAAGTGTGAGGAAGTGGTATGGTGTGAAGTGTGTAGATGTGGAAGTGTGAACTGTGTAGATGTGGAAGTGTGAAGTTAGTGGATGTGGAAGTGTGAAGTGTGTAGATGTGGAAGTGTGAACTGTGTAGATGTGGACGTGTGAAGTTAGTGGATGTGGAAGTGTGATGTATGTAGATGTGGAAGAGTGGTGGTGTAAAATGTGTGTAGATGTGGACGCGTGGTGGTGTGAAGTGTGTAGATGTGGACGCGTGGTGGTGTGAAGTGTGTAGATGTGGAAGAGTGGTGGTGTGAAGTGTGTAGATGTGGAAGAGTGGTGGTGTGAAGTGTGT
>JACXGK010007285.1:0-25755 GCA_016801125.1 Novumbra hubbsi | reverse complement strand
TCTCATTATGTCACTCCAGTGTAGCAGTGTATATATGGTCTCATTATGTCACTCCAGTGTAGCAGTGTATATATGGTCTCATTATGTCACTCCAGTGTAGCAGTGTATATATGGTCTCATTATGTCACTCCAGTGTAGCAGTGTATATATGGTCTCATTATGTCACTCCAGTGTAGCAGTGTATATATGGTCTCATTATCCTGCTGAAAGATGAATTGCCTCCCAAGTCCTAGATCTGTTGTACATTTTAGCAGGTGAGAATCTTTCTGTACTTCAATACATTTTCCCCAATACCTTCACAAGTTGCCCAGGCCCTTCAACAGAAGAAGCATCCCCATAGTTCACATCAGGGATTGTATTCTCAAGATGAGGAGACTTTGCGTTCTCACCAGCCCATAAAATCATTTAAAACTTGGATTTCGAATTCTCCCACAGGTCTTGTTGCAAACTATAGCAGAGATTTATTTTTATTTTTTATTATGACTTGCTTTTTGCCCTTCTACAATAAAGGATACTTTTTTCTAGCACCCAGGCTGTACTTGTATGCAACAGACTGTTCTATTTTGTTTTGCTCTGTTTGAAATTTGTAATAAATTAAGAACAATTTGCGAAGTGTATTTCTTTACCTTTTGGTATTACATTTTTATTTTGTAAATTGTGTTTTGCAATTTTTACTTTACTGAATTAAAACATGAAAACATTTAGTCATGTAATAGTCCTACATGAAATCATGGTTTTCCACAAGATACACACCTGAATATCATAAGGATTTTATTATAAGGAGTCATGCAATAATGAATGTGACACTAATTATTACCCATCTTGACATTCAGTCTGTTAGAATAGCCTCAAAATCACCTGGACCTTTTACAATCTCAGCAGACACTGTAGTGGATTGTGCTTCTGAAGGGAAATCAGATCCAAATCACCATGTTCAAGAACACCACCCCTCATGGCATGATGACCAATATGATATCCTGTTCTAATACATGATGTACTGATTAGCAAGGCTATATGGGAGAGAGGAAGGGATGGATGGATGGAAATGGGTGGGGCTGACCGAAAGAGGAATAGAGGAGTGATAAAGAGACAAAAGGATAGACGAAGAGAAACTGGGAAATACAGAGAACAGGCGTGAGGGAGAACAAGATAAAGAGTTTGATATGTAACCCACAACAGATGGGAAAAGGAGGATATTACACGGACAGGGAAGCGTTCTTATTGTGTCTGGCCCACGGATCTTCAGTCAGGGAATCCAATCAACATTGATGGTATGAAATATATGTCACGGTTGTAGTGGGGTGCAGAACCAAACGCAGACATTGTTCAAAAGTAAAGGTTTACTTAATCCAAAAACAAACATAAACAAACTACACAGACTGTACACGGAAATGAAAGGTCTAACCAACATAAATAACGTGCAGAGTATTCACTTGCAAATGGAATTAAACAGAGACAAACCGTGAACGTTGTGAGACACAAACACAAACAATAAACCACACCATGTGTGGTGCAAACCCTAACCTAAGTAGGCTCCCCAATCAGAGTCAACTGAACACAGCTGCTCTGACTGGGGAGCCCACAACGGCATAGAGAAGGCTAGAGGCCTCTCCATGGGTCATGCTCTGAAATGGCCAGGGACCCGCAGCCAGGGCATGACAGAGCCCCCCCCCCCCAAAGCGCGGCCGCAAGAGTCAAACAAGGGGGGGAGGGCGGGCAACGGCGGTGGCTCCGCAGGGGGAGGCTGTGGCGGCGGCTCCACAGGGGGCGGCGTCTCAACTGGGCACGTCAGGGGCGGCGTCTCAGCTGGGCACGGCAACGGCGGCGTCACAGCTGGGCACTGAAGACTGGCCCTGGGGGCAGGGAGCGGGACACGGGCCCTGGGGGCAGGGAGCGGGAGTTTTTATCTCGTGGTATTGTCCTTGCAGGTGCATCTTAGCTGTACTCTTGCTCTGGCTCAACTACGACTCCCATGATCGGTACAATGAGTGGTTGTAGTTTTTATCTCGTGGTATTGTCCTTGCAGGTGCATCTCATACTATATACAAATGAGTGTAATGCTTGGAATTCGGTTGTTCTGAAGACCAACATGGGTTGGTTGCTAATCCCATCGTTAAATTAGGGAATTTCTTCCACGCCACATTCCACAGTATAGTTTAGTGACATGTATATAATATACCACAGTATAGTATTGTGACATGTATATAATATACCACAGTATAGTTCTGCAACATTGTTATAGTATACCACAGTAAAGTATAGTGACCTGTATGTAGCATCCTGCAACATAGTATAGTGACATGTATATAATATACCACAGTAAAGTATAGTGACCTGTATATAGCATCCTGCAACATAGTATAGTGACATGTATATAATATACCACAGTATAGTATTGTGACATGTATATAATATACCACAGTATAGTATAGTGACATGTATATAATATACCACAGTATAGTATTGTGACATGTATATAATATACCACAGTATAGTTCTGCAACATTGTTATAGTATACCACAGTAAAGTATAGTGACCTGTATGTAGCATCCTGCAACATAGTATAGTGACATGTATATAATATACCACAGTATAGTATAGTGACATGTATATAATATACCACAGTATAGTATAGTGACATGTATATAATATACCACAGTATAGTATAGTGACTTGTATACAGTACACCAAAAAAAGAGTATTAGATTAGATTCAACTTTATTGTCATTGAACAGTACGGGTACAGTACAACAAAATGCAGTTAGCATCCAACCAGAAGTGCAAAAAAGAGCAGTGCAAAAAAGTTGTGCAGAAATGTTGTGAAGGGCAGTGTGTCAATATACAGGTGATCCAGTGTATGGGCCTATAAATGAAGCACAGTGTGCAAATGGCATGGTTACGTAATGTGCAATAAGCATGTACAGTGTATGGATGTGCAAATGACATGGTTAAGTAATGTGCAGTTGTTCAATGTACAAAGTGCAGATGTGCAGTTGGCGGTACAAATGGAATGCAAATAAATTTCTGAATGTAAATATGCAAAGAAGTACAGACAGCATACATTGTGCAAATGGCAATAATGATGAGGTAGCATGTGCAGAGCAGGAGGAAGCCTATCGTTGAGACACAGAATTCAGCAGGGTAACAGTAGCTGGGAAGAAACTGTTCCTAAGCTGGCTGGTGCAAGAATGAAGAGACCGGAACCGCTTGCCAGATGGCAGGGGGGCCAACAGTTTATGACTCGGGTGTGAGGGGTCCCAGATGATGCTACAAGCTTTCCGCAGACAGAGCTGGTGCTGGAGGTCTTTGATGGCAGGGAGCTGGGGCTGCTGTGCCTTTTTTACCAGGCTTGAGGTGTTGAAGGACCAGGAGAGGTCTACGGAGATGTGGACACCCAGGAATTTGAAGCTGGCCACACGTTCCACCGTGGTCCCATCAATGAGGACTGGGGCATGGATGCAGCCTTTAGACTTCCTGTAATCCACAATCAGTTCTATGGTCTTCTTGGTGTTGAGAGCCACAAGGTACTTGACCTTCTCTCTGTAGGCTGACTCATCGTTGTCGCTGATCAGGCCAACCACCGTGGTGTCGTCCGCAAACTTGACGATGGTGTGGGAGCAGTGCAGAGGGACACAGTCCTGGGTGAAAAGAGAGTACAGGAGTGGGCTAAGCACACAGCCCTGTGGGACACCAGTGTTCAGGGTCAGGGTGGAGGAGGTGAGGTTGTCTAACCTGACAGACTGGGGTCTGTAGGTAAGAAATTTCAGAGTCCAGTTGCAGAGAGAGGGGCTGATCCCAAGGTTGCCGAGTTTGGTAACTAGTCTAGAGGGGGTGACCGTGTTGAACGCTGAGCTGAAGTCAATGAACAGCATCCTTACATATGAGTTAGTTCTGTCCAGGTGGGTCAGGGCAGAGTGAAGAGTAGTGGAGATGGCGTCCTCGGTAGACCTATTAGGGCGGTAGGCATACTGGTGTGGGTCCAAAGTTGGAGGGAGGCAGGCCATAAAATGACCAGTCTTTCGAAGCACTTCATGATCGTGGGGGTGAGTGCGACAGGTCGGATGTCATTTAGGCTTGATACAGTCGACAGCTTTGGCACTGGCATAGTGACCTGTATGTAGCATCATGCAACATAGAATAGTGACATGTATATAATATACCACAGTATAGTATTGTGACCTTTTGAATATTATACCACAGTATAGTGACATGTATATAACATACCACAGTATTTTATAGTGACATGTACACTTGTCAAACAATCTTATTGTGACGTGTGTACCTGTCGCAGTATAGTACAGTGACATGTATATAATAAACCATAGTATAGTATAGTGACATGTATATAGTATACCACATTATAGTATAGTGGTGTGTGTATAGTATACCACAGTAATCAATAATGTTCTCTACAGAGGACAAAAGGGTCACAGTATACCACAGTATAGTATAGTGACGTGTATATAGTATACCATATTATGGTATAGGGACGTGTGTATAGCATACCACAGTATAGTATAATGATGTGTATATAGTATACTAGACATACGATTACAATAACAAGACATGCATGAAAACAAATCACCCACCAGGCAGAAAGCTTACAGGGCTAACGTAAAACAACCTTTTCAGAGGTAGGCAGAGCAGATCAAAAAAATTTCTTAAATAAACTATTAGATGTTTTCATGAATAGATACATATAAATGAGTACATTAATAGATAAGTAGATCCATACTTAATACAATTACTAATCCAGCATATACATTGATGTATATTCTCATCTATTTTACTCCAATATGATTAAATGACCGGGTCTCCAGCAAACGTATGTGGGTGACTCCTAACACAAAAAAATCATTGACACAGTGGGTTGCTCAATTGCATTAGCCTTGGGTGCCTTCAGTATGATATAATGCTATTTCCCCTTTGCATCCCCAGAGGTTGATATGTAATGTGTGCGATATGTCCCTTTTTTCCACTTTCCAACCAATCGTTGCAATATGCTATTGTGCTACACTCGTGTAAACATTACAAGCACAACACAAACAATGATCCAGAACCAGAACTAAACAAAGCAACGTAGCATGTCAGTCTTCTGGGCCTCAGCTTTATGAAGTATCCATTGAACCCGTATTCTCGTTCAACTGTCAGTCCACCGGTTCCTCCATGACTAGAGAAGGGGCACCTGTTTTAAAGGGGTGCCCATGACGGAGTCTGAGCCCCGCCCAGTATTCACACAGCGGGCGTGGCTGCTGGGAATTGCCCCAGTAGCCATCAACAGCCGGTCCCAATAATCACAGGCATTAAGGTAACAGTTATCATGAGGAGTCTGATTTCATGATGGTATGAGTTGATGTAGCAAATGCTATACTGTATTTCTCTGTTGTTGTATGCCTAAATGAATTAGAAGTAGTCAACATTATGAATACTAAATACAGGTACCTAGGTTGTTCATCTTCGCAGGTCTGTAATCTAATTTATTGGAGTCGGGTGGAGACACACGCAACCACCACAAGGCAGGACGATTCTTCGCTTCCAGCTTGAGGTGTAGTTGCAGCAGGAACATGGAACTCTGTCAGTTGTTATTTTATGATTCTTCCTTTATATCGCGTAATGCTATTTCTGAAATCCTTTCTTCAGACAGAAAGCGCCACGTATTCGTCTGCACGTTAGTTGGAGAGGTCATGGCGTTAGGTTCTGCTCCTCTAGGGTGATTGTGTATGCAATACTACGCGTAACATTATTGACACCATAATATCATAAATAGCCGTCCCCAAAGAGAAGATGCAGTACCAATCCTAGCCTGAAAAGAACACAGTGGTGGGTTTTAGTATGAATGTTGTGATAGGACGATCCCTGACGTCACCTGATGCGTCACTGACTAATGACCCACCGGGTCTCCTGTCGGAACTGGCTATGCTAATTGGTGTGACACCGCACACCTGTCTAATCTACAGCCTGCATAGCAACTGCAGACTTGCCACTGGATAAAACACTGTAGATGTATTCATTCTCACCATTTTGGTTCAATAGATTGCATTTAACAGAGTTTCTATTGTACAGATGTTGGTAGAACCCACTGTATTTTTTTTAACTTTGTATTTATATATATAACTAAAGCAATTCTTGATTAAAACCATAACACAGGTTTTTGATCAGGTTGCATTTGGGGTCACTACAGATCATAAGTCCTCTGGCTATGTCTCATACCAATATAGCCACCTAATAATCGCCAGCATCAATACTGAATCATTCATTCACAGCCGTAACGCATGTAATAAAAATGTCTTCAGAAAAATGACCTGGTAAGTTCAAGGTTGGTCAAAGGAATAGTGATTACAGGCAGGAAGGACAATGTACAGTACTTTTCTCCCTGCCATCATTATTTACTATATGTCTCTCTTCAGGTACAAAGACCAAGTGGTCTATAGATGACCAAAGCTTTGGGAAAGAATATTTGTTTATTCAAAACATTATCTATATAAAAATATTTTGCATATCAAATAGTATAATGTAGGATAATGTATGTATAATACAATGAATAGTACAGACAGATCACTGTGAAGTGAACACACAGTTCACTTTAAGATTAATATCCATGAGGTTTAATTGACTTGGTGTTGTTCTGTTTTAATGACGTCCAAAATAAAAAAAACTGCTTTTGCAACAGGATTGCATAGATATGTTTTGTCAACTTTGGCCTTATGTATACACCCTACATCAGGAAAATTCCACACTGACCAACATTGTCAGCCTTCACTGAGGCAATCAAAGCATTAACACCTGAAAGGCAGACAAAGTGTGCTCTAACCTAATGGAGAACAAATGTATAACCCGTCTCACCTAGAGACAAATGCATTATCTGTACCCTGCTCTGCATGAGAGCTTCTGTGGAAATGTATTTATTTAGACCAAAGAGAAATGTATTTATCATTTCCCAAATCTTTTATGGTAATGGTGTGCCTGGTGGTATTGTAAAAGGGTTTTAGAGAGAAATTAGGTATTGGTTTAAATTATAATTTTTTTTCAGAGGAGATATTGGTATATTGTGTTCAGAATGTTTTAACTCCTGCTGAAATATATTGAATCCCGAAAAAATACAATTTCTAATCTCTATCTCTTACACAGACAAAACCAGCCTTCATTAAAGTTTGACAACACAGGAATTTATTTGACTATAATTTAAGTCCCACAATCAAAATCTTGGCCTGGTTGAGATTCTATTTAGAGTTTCTTCTGCTGTTCTGGCAGACTAACGACACTGTAGGATATGGGCCTCTGACTCTGAGAGCAGAGAATAGATTTCCTTACAAAAGAAAAGATCACCCAATCTCAATCCCCTTTTTTTGCAGAATTGAGCACAATTTGAATAGAAAAAAGGCTGGGGAAAGTGTTGCCATTGTACCAATTCCCAGTTTAAAGAGATGAGGAGTCATTGCATGCTGAGTTCATGCAAGGCACATATCTTGGAGATATGTCTAGCTTTGAGGGAACCATTGGTTTGGCACTGACACTGTTTTCTTCTTGCTGTAATGCGATTCATTAAATGGAAAATGCATCACAGCACTGCCACTTAATTTACATATTGCATTTGAGTCATTAACAGGCGCTGTTCGGTTATCCAGAGCAACAATAAGTGCATTCCTCCTAAGGTTTCTTGGAAAACGACCATCTGACAATCCCAATAGGTAGACTTTCCTGTTTTTTTGGTGTTTGAGTCAGTTTAGGTCACTCTTGTGTAACTGTCTTTTTTGTTTCTCATGTTTATATTGATTTACTGTGTCTTATTTGGATGTTGCACAACTTTGTACAGTACTTTGTTCAGCATTGGTTGTTTGTAAATGTGCCTTATGAATACATTTACATTGACATTCGTGTGCCCAGTAGAATGGCAATTCAATCGATTAGAACCCTTTTGGAATAGGTAGAGACACACATTTCAATTGGCACAATTACCAGTTTTATTTCTTTCAAGGAGAGGCCAAGGAGAGACAAAACACAGTAACAAACTGTGGAGAATCTCTGGAGTTGGAAATACATTTACAATCCATGAATGCATCAGATCAATAAAATTACCACAACAAAAGACAGAGAAGAGTTTTGCCTTGGCTGAGCAATGCCCACCTGAGAGGGTTGGGTTTGCCAAAAGACATGAAGTGGCACATCGGAGTGCACAGTAGGAGATGTAAGGTTTCCGCTTAGCCTGCATGTATGCTCTTGTAGTGGATGCAAGCTTCTACATTGAAGCCTGCAGAAGAGAGGGGTGACATATGTACATTTGGGAAGGTTGAACACAAGACAAGCTGCAATGTTCTGGATCAGTTGCAGGGACATGATGGCACAAGCAGGAAGCCCAGCAGTGCGTTGCACGGGATGTGACAGGTTGCTGATTCAGAACGTGAGTCGCTTGCTTCCTGCGTAAGGTAGGGTCATATTATATGGATGTTGTACAGCATGAATCCACAAGAGTGAGGCACTGCTTTGGTGTTTGCAGAAAATAAAAGGTTCTTGTTGAGTGTTACGCCAAGGTCCTTTGTGCTCTGTGACGGGACCACCACTGAGTTGTCAACTGTGATGGTGAGATCTTAGAGCGGGCAGGCCTTTCCTGTGAGATTAAGCTTGAGGCGGTGGGCTCACATCCAAGCTGTGATGTCAGCCAGGCATGCAGAGATGCATGTTGCAACCTGGGAATCAGAAGGGGGACATGAGAAGAAAAGTTGTGTGTCATTAACAGAGCAGGACAGGCCGGTGCCAAGTGACCTTGTGTCAGAGAAACGAGGAGCGGTCCAAGGACTGATCCCCGGGGTACAACAGCAGTGGGAGTGTGTGGTGCGACACTGTCCATGCAATCTAGTACAATTGGCCTGCTAGGATGCAAACCAAGAGTGGGCAGAACCTGAGTCCCCCCGGCTCAGACAGTGTGGTCCAGTGTCAAAGGCAGCAGAAAGATCAAGGACGATAAGAACAGAGGAAAGATAATTTGCTTTGGCAATGTATAGAGCCTCTGTGACACAGAGAAGAGCGGTCTCAGTCGAGTGACCTGTCTTCAAACCTGATTGGATAGGGTCCAGACGATCATTCTGGGGCCGATAAGAAACGTGTTGGTTAGAAAACAGCACGTTTTAGAAAGAAGATGAAGAAGGGATACAGGTTAGTAGTTTTGAACATCAGAGGGATTAAGAGTTGATTTCTAAAGGAGGGGGATACATGACTGACTTAAAGTCAAAGGGAACACAGTGAGTGGATAGGGAAGAGTTAATGAGGAAAGTAAGGTAAGGTCTATAGAGATGGTCAAGAATTAAAGTAGTTTAATGACAGCAGTGAAGCCTGAACAGGTTCAGTGAAAGAGCAAATCTTGTCAACCTTTATTTTTAAATGATTGACAAGGTGGTTTACCAATAGAGAAGAAGGAGGGGGAGGATTTAGGAGAGAGGGAAAGGTGGCAAAGAGTTTCTAGGGGTGAGGTGCATGTAATTAGGAGTGATAGAATTTGTCTTTAGCAGCAGAGAGAGAAACAAATGAAAGAATTAGGGTTTCTTTTCTGCTTTCACTCTGCAGCCCACAGCCCTGTTCTGTTAGCTCTCAGTGAGTCAGTCAGCCGTGGAACGGGAGGGGAAGCCAGGCTGGCCCAGGTAGTTGAAAGAGGTATAAAGAGAGGAGAGAGGGGTTGAGGAGTCAGACATATAAGACAGGAGGGAAAAGGAGAGATGATAAAATAGGAGACAGTAGAAGGAGAAATTGAATGAAGACTGTGACAACGCATTACTATGTGGGAAGGAGTTGAGTTATCAGTATAAGAAGACAGGTGAAGAGAGAATGAGACAAAGTAGTGATCAGAGACCTGGAATGGAGTTGCAGTAAGATCAACTGGGTTACAGCATCTCATGAGGATAAGATCAAGTGCAATGCCTTGTGGGTCGGAGGGGAGTAAAGGAGTGGAAAATTAGATGTTGACAGAAATGTATTAAAGACAGTTGTAGAAAGTCAAGTGATAAACCATCATCTGGAAATAAATTTAACAAAGTATCAAGCTCATTTAGGAACTCTCGCCTCTTGGGGACGATGGATGACAAGAATGGTAAGCTTGAATGGGTTAGTGAATGTGACAGCATGGAATTCAAATGAGGATATGGAAAGAGGGGAGAAGTGGATAGAGAGAATCTCCACTTTGGTGAGAGAAGTATACCAGTGCCACCGCCACGTCAACTGGATGTTCAGTGTTGGATGAAGAAAGGGTGGCTGGGGTTGTGTTTTCTAGGGTGATCCATGTTTCCGTCAGAGTAAAGGGTAGCGTATGCTAAGATGCTGCTGTGTTGACAGCCGATTGGCAATTCTAGAGGGTGCCATAATCCAGGGATTCCACATGGGTTGTAAATGTAGGATATAGTAGGTTGCATGACAACTGGAAGGAAGGATAGGAATCGAAAACAAACACATACTTACCAAAGCAACAGCAGAAAAGTAGAGAAAAGTTAGCCAAACTAGATATTAACACTAAAGATATTTGAATGGGAGAGTGAGGCCTTCCTCTCTATACTTCCTAAACTAATTCCCGCAGAACAACTCGGCAGAATGTCTTTATTTCAGTAACAACACAGCTGCTTACAAGATGGCCGCAGTCAGCTGCCGCTGGAAAACCACAGGCACTGAAATATTAAAACTGGTTGCTAATTATCAGCCACAGGAGAAGAGACACACCCACCGATTTGCAAGAGGTACAGCCACGTAAGGCAATAAAGGCCATGCCCCTATTGATACCTATTAAAATTTTGAAAAATACAGCAAATTGGACTGAAACTAAACAAAGTCCACAGTCACAAGTACTGAGCAATCAGCTATTACAACAATACTAATGGAATATTCTGAGACAAAAGACTGCAGTAATAAGAGTTGGTTGGAGATAAAAAGTCTTATAAAAGAAAGACAGAAGATTGGCCTTTTGAAATGGGAGAGATCAAGTTGTAATTACTTTAAGAGGGGAGGTACCTTGGTCATTTAAAATGTCAGTGCTCATGGAAGAGTTATTGAGGCAGGTAAGCAAGTGATATGTTCTCCTGAGATTGTCTGGGGAAGGGAGGAGGGAATAGGGTAAAGAAATATAGCCAATATATTTGTCTGACCGGCCTATTGCCCAAGCCCTCTTGGGAATAAGTAAACAGTAACCCGTTTTTTAATCTCCATGTTTTAGACAATAGCAAGTGCTGTGCTACCATGTTTGTAGATATGCCTTTGACCCTGTCGGCCATGACTTTTGAGTGAGCTGTCATTAATCAGACTTGGAACGGCTGCCTGTCGTTGGTTTCATGACTATCTGAAGAAATCAGTGCTTGGGTGACTCTCCAATTAATCAAGTCTTTGCATAGAAATACTTAAGGATTTGGCTGGATGAAACATTGCCTCTTAAAATACATATTGATGAACTCAGCTAAGGATCAAGCTAGGCTTCCTCTATAAAGAGTACGTGTCTATCCTCCACAAATAGAAAACAAATCATTAGAAATAAATCTCCTGAAACCAGATGTCAAGCCTTTTGATAGCCTTTTCCTGTTACACTTCTTGCTTAACTAAGTTTGGTTCTGCTTTTCTGATGTATCAAATACTTACAGTGGGGAGAACAAGGTCTGTATGGAGGAGTGGGCCAAAATTCCTGCTGCAGAGTGTGCAAACCTGGTCAAGAACTACAGGAAACGTATGATCTCTGTAATTGCAAACAAAGGTTTCTGTACCAAATATTATGTTCTGCTTTTCTGATGTATGAAATACTTATGTCATGCAATAAAATGCAAATTAATTACTCAAAAATCATACAATGTGATTTTCTGGATTTTTGGATTCCGTCTCTCACAGTTGAAGTGTACCTATGATAAAAATTACAGACCTCTACATGCTTTGAAATTAGGAAAACCTGCAAAATCGGCAGTGTATCAAATACTTGTTCTCCCCACTGTATGTGCAGAAACATAAGTATAGATGGCATGGATGTTCTTCTGATGTTCTTGCCGGATAACACATTGATGCAGGGATTATTTCACGGAGAGACTGACCAAGCAAGTTCATCCAAGCTCTGGAGCGTGAGGATTGGATGTGGACAGTCAACATAGAGATGAAGGTATTCTTTTTTCTGTTGATTGAAATAATAATAATAAACAAAATGATAACTTATTCAGAAATCCAGGTAATCCAAGTGTTGACATTTTCTTGTCACTGTAGCAAAGCATCCTCAGCAAACAATGTTGTATTGTTAGATCAGAATGACCTTAATATGTTTATGGTTAGTTCTGGTTAGTCATGACGTCTCTTTCTTATTCCTCCAAACAAGTTTTGTGAACCAAAATCCCCAGTTGGCTTGTTACTGTCCTAGCTAACAACCATATTATAGTTATATATGTACATTATAGTATAACATGCAGCATTATTTACAATCAATATTTCTTTTTGGATATCTATGCAGTAGTATATATGGTAACAGAGTATTTTCTGGGGTGGGGGACTGATTGATTTAAGGTCAAAACATACCTGTTTGCTGATATAAACTTTCCATCACCATTTGGGCGACCACTACTACACAGCCAATCAAAACACCCCACTGATGGCCTGTCTTTTACAGCTGTGTTTGATCTTTTGTGTGAGGACTTTATGTAAGGGTTTTTGCTCATGCTGTTTCCCTCTGAACACAAATTGCGTTAAGCACCTGCCGTTACCTAGCAACCGCGGTTACAGGAAACCTGGAAGGGGGGAGGCATCTGTGAGAATCCTAATTATTGGCACCGGCGCCGATCACAGGTTTCACAGCTTTCCTCCTACTGTAAAACAATTGAAGCAGCTATAACCATATACCAAACCAAAACCAGACAGGTAGTGATTTAAACGATTTATTCTGTTCAGGTGGCATAAATGTTTATTGATTTATAGATTAATTTGATTCCTAGGTGTCCAGTTCAAAGTCATTGATGTAAGTGCGTGATGTAAATATCGTCCCACATAAAAAACCAACAGGACCTCATCGCAGCAAATACTAAAGCTTCCAAGGAGGTATTTCCTTTAATGAAACCTCACTGCGCTAAAAATAGCATTACCAAAAAAACATTGAGAAATGTTTCTGTAATTTGCATTAAATAGTTCCATTACCCACCGATAACATATCTGTATTTACCTTATGTGTTTATCTCTACCCTACCTTAATCCCTCTATCAAACTGTCTCCCACTACAACATGGGTCTCCAACTCCGCTACTGTCCTGGTGGTTTTCACACCAACCCTGATTTAGCACACCTGATTCTAATAATTAGACAGTTAATTACTGAATTAGGCTGGAGGGAAAACATCCAGGAATAGGTTTCAAGGCCCCTGATCTAGCATTTTGTTCTGAAATGATTCTGGTTTTGCCCCAGTTCCGGCCCGCAAAAGAATGTCGCTGCGACAGTTACATAACTCTGGTAACTGGCGTTTTGTTAAACTGATGGAAGCCTCAGCCATTTTGCTTCGTTCTGACTGGGTTAAAACTTTGAAGTAAACCTCGAAGCATCTGAGTTGTTCATCCCATCAGTACTAACTATCCACAGCTAAATGTTCCATTTCACAGCTAAGCTTGAAACATCTAAAATATACAAAGTTTGAGGTAGGTAAATATTTAACATAATTTACAGAAACTATAATTATATTATTACAATACATTGCAGACGTTCATGGATGGCTGATACTGAGTAGGATCACAGTAAAGTTTGAGTATGAATCTAAACAAATATATATACATTTCAACTTTCTTTTTTACTATTCTGCTATGCTATCTAGCAAGTCTAAATAGGTTGCCAGTAGTAAGCAATAGCTGTTAGGAAACATGTCTTCTCTTGTCAACTACTTAAGCAAATACAATAATTGACCTAAAATGAATGTCACTAACTAAAGAAAAAATGACTATAGCAATATAGCAATCACAGCACGCACACTTGTAAATTAAACTAAAGAAAGACAAAAAATAAATCCCATCTGTCAAAATATGCATTGTCGAAGCACAAATCTCCCCAAAATAAATGGCAGTGTACTACATATTCTTGAATCTTTAATGCACAAATCTCTATGCGTCCACTTTCCATGGAAGCAAAAACTGCGATTTACTCAATTGAAGGCATAAAGAGAGGTTAATATTGAAGAAACGCCAGATTGATTTGTGGGGCCTTAGTTGACAAATCTAATCGAATATATGGAATAGCATCGGACTAGGAATGAAAACATCATATAAAAACTCCATATAAATTATATTTAGTATATTGCTGTCGCAGATTCCGATGAGACTGATTACATGATTAGTGAATAAGGAATCATGGATAATAGATGACTGAATGTTCCACTTGGTTGTATTTCAATTTAGTTTTGCTCTAGAACTCAACAGAATGTGAATGCAGTCCACAGTGCTCATCCATCAACATTGTGTAGAAACTATCCTAAGTTACCACTTACGAACATAATTTAAATGTGTATGCATAGAAAAAGAGTGAAATTCCGGCACTGGTACAAGATAATCATTGACAATCATCATTTGTTCATCAATCAAGCCTCAATGTTCATGCATGAACTTGGCCATGCGCATTTTGACAGGCCCATTACCAATGTAGGGTAGAAATCAACCAATTTAGCCTGTGGGAAAGATAAGGAGCTTTGAAATACAACGACCCAACTCAAAACTCGAAGAACACTGTATGACTGAAATTGATAGAGGTATATGGAACCAGAGTGTAACATGTTTAGTGAATGCTGATTTATTTGATTGCTTAGCGTTCCGCTGCGAGAAACCAAACAAGGTCTGGTACCAATGCTGGCGTTGGACAGGCTATTTGTGTAGACTATTTGAGTAGACTATTTGTGTAGACTATTTGAGTAGACTTATGTACCCTCTGGAGCCTGGATTGACGCTGATTCGCAGCCTCATGTATTTTTACTGGGTTGCGCGTCCCAGTGCCCGCAGTGGATCACGATGCTGTGGTCGAAGCTGTCCATGGTAATTCTGTGTTTGCGTGTGTGTGCCTGTGTGAGCTGGTTGTGCACGCATTCAAAAAATAAATTGAAATGATGGTTATATATAGTTTACTGAAATATAATGTCTGTTCAAATGTTCATACAAAGTTGTACTATAACTACAATTATAAGTAGTTATTCAAAGAGTGCAGAAGTAGCTGTCTGGCTTGATTGACTTATTGTTACATGGTTTACTAGTAAAAACAAAAAGTGTGTTCAGCATTCCCGCTGGAATCCTGCTGGATTGCTGCATTGTGGATTGCTGTGGGACTGCTGCATTGTGGGATTGCTGACTTGCTGACTATATCTGGTCATACTGTATCGAACGAGCTCCTCGCACCTGAACACCGTTCTGACTGGGTTAAAACTTTGAAGTTAACCTCAGAGAATCTGAGTTGTTCATCCCATCAGTACTAACTACCCATAGCTAAATAATCCATTTCACAGCTAAGCTTAAAACATCTAAAATATACAAAGTTTGAGGTAGGTAAAGATTTATTATAATTTACAGGGACTATAATTATATTTATTACAGTACATTGCAGACGTTCATGCATGGCTGATACTGAGTGGGATCACAGTAAAGTTTGAGTATGAATCTAAACATATCCATTATACATTTCAACTTTCTTTTTTACTATTCTGCTATGCTATCTAGCAAGTCTAAATAGGTTGCCAGTAGTAAGCAATAGCTGTTAGGAAACATGTCTGCTCTCGTCAACTACATAAGCAAATACAATAATTGACCTAAAATGAATGTCACTAACTAAAGAAAAAATTACTATAACAATATAGCAATCACAGCACGCACACTTGTAAATAAAACTAAAAAGAAAGACAAAAAATAAATCCCATCTGTCAAAATATGCATTGTCGAAGCACAAATCTCCCCAAAATGAATGGCAGTGTACTATATTTTCTTGAATCTTTAATGAACAAATCTCTATGCATCCACTTTTATGGCACCTGAACACCCAAAGCTAAGCATAGCTGTTGTAGCTGTTGTAATTTTAACATGAAGGAAAACTATCATCTTCAGGTTCAGATAGCAGAGTTCGAGGCTCGGCTTCGGATGCAAATGTCGGGCAAGGATTATGTTAGAAACAACAACAGCCAGGCAATAACTTTCTCTTAGTAACTGGGAAGAAATGTTGCAGACCAGTTATACCTGGGTCGTTGCTAGAGCCGACCGAGACTTTCAACAGGTTTTCCCCTCTGGATTCGGAGTCGAGGCCCGAGCCGTCGTCGGAAGGGAATGATCGGCAGGCATTTTCTAACGGTGGCCAGGAAAAACTTAAAACGCTAGTCATCGGCGATGCCATTAGCCGCAGTATTAGACTAAAGAATCATAAGTATGGTAATGCCTGATCTGCCTGATCTGCTGAAGAGTGACGGACTCCATCCTAGCTGGAGTGGTGCTCTTCTTTTGTCCAGGAACATTTACAGGAGTCTCACTCCTATAGCCTCACCAGGAGATAGGGTGCAGGTCAGGCTGCAGGCTGTTAGACAGCCTGCTAGCATAGTGGAGTCTGTCGACAGCATAGCCAGAGCAGCCTAGTTTGCCTATTGTGACTGTTACTCGTTCCAGACTGAGAAAAGTAAAACAAGATGTGCAAACACTAGCAACCTTATTAAGATATAGCTTTTCTCCACCTTGTTCATGAATGAAAATTACTGTATTACATCAAATCTTGAAATTGGACACCTTAATGTAAGATCCTTTGCTTCTTAGGCAACTGCAGTAAATCAATTAATCACTGATCATAAACTGGATGTTATTGGCCTGTGTGAAACCTGGCTAAAGCCTGATGAATTTATTGCCCTAAATGAGGCCTCCCCTCCTGGCTACACTAGTGATCATATCCCCCATGCATCTCAAAATGGGGGAGGGGGGGTGTTGCTAATATTTATGACACTAAATATAAATGTACTCATTAACACATTTTCATAATTTTATACTGAAAGTATAAAGTTTTAATCATGAAAGTTGTAATCATGAAAGCGAACCAGCCTGATTTTTCATAGCTATTATTTACAGGTCCCCCGGACCTGTTAGTGAGTTTCCCAAATTCTTGTCTAACCTTGTAGTCATGGCAGATAATATTCTAGTTTTCTGCGATTTCAATATGCATTAGGAAAAGGACCCTCTTCAATGACCCTCCAATGATCCTCTTCAAAATGCCTTTGAAGCCATAATTGACTCAGTGGGTTTTGTCCAACATGTCTCAGGTCAAACTTTTTGTCGAAATATACCTTCGACTTAGTCATATCACAAGAAATAGATGTTGTGGATTTAATAATTCTTCCATCTGATCCTGGTATATAGGACAACTGTCTTATCACATTTACCGTTAAATAAAAAAATTACTTGCACCTCAAACAATTAACTTTACAAGCCGTAATATAAATTCTCGGACAACCAATAGATTTCTTAATATTCTTCCAGATTCGCTCATTGATTACAGAGTAAACAAATATAATTGAAGATCTAAACTCAATACTCTGCAGTACTTTATATATGGTTGCATCACTAAAAACAAAAGAAATACGCAACAAGAAGCTTGCTCCCTGGTACACAGACAATACTAGAGCACACAAGCAAGCCTGACATATAGTTGGAGTGAATGTAGCCCTCCACCAAGTTGGAAGTATTCAGATTAGCCTAGATAGACAGTACAATACAATACAGAAAAGCACTCCCATACGTGTGATCATCTTATTTCTCCAACCTGAACAAAAACAATATAAAATGTATCTTTCATATAGTTGCAAAGTGAACAAAAAAGCAACGTACAACAAATAAAGTGGGTTTTCACTTCAACAGTAATTAATACAACTTTCTTAATGAAATTATCATCACCATTAGAAAACAAATAACTCACTCCTCATATAGTCCTAGTCTTCAAACGCACAGAACGCTGCAGTCCTCAGCAGTCCAAGTCCTGTACCTTTTGCGGAATATCAGTTTGTCCCTGATGTTTTTCATGGAGAGAAGTCTTTACATTCTCCAAAAGTCTTCACCTCACTGTGCGTGCGGATGCACTCACACCTGCCTGCTGCCATTCCTGAGCAAGCTCTGCACTTGATGATCCGATAAATAGAAGATTTAGGTGTAATCTTACTAGGAGCAATATCCTTGCCAGTTACCTTGCAGGTAACCATGGTTAACAGAGGAAGAACAATGGTTTCAAGCCCCACCCTCCTTTTAAAGCTTCCAGTCTGTTATTCGAACTCAATCAGCATGACAGAGTGATCTCCAGCCTTGTCCTCGTCAAAATTCTCACCTGTGTTAACAAGAGAATCACTGACATGATGTCAGCTGGTCCTTTTGAGGCAGGGCTGAAATACAGTGGAAATGTTTTTTGTGGGAATTATGTTCATTTTCATGGCAAAGAGGGACTTTGCAATTCATTGCAATTCATCTGATCTCTCTTCATTACATTCTAGACTGCAAATTAAGTATATGCAAATTGTCATCATAAAAACTGAGGCAGCAGACATTATGAACATTTATTTTTGTGTCATTCTCAAAACTTGTGTTCACTGCTGTACTATAAAGGCATATGAGAATATAATCAAAAGTTAAATATCAGGCAAAAGTACAGACTGTCGCCTCTTATTTCTGTCGGTTTTCACACTTACCTGTTTTAACAAATGAAAATAGCAGCACTTTTCCATCTCCCCATATCAGGCAAAATTAAGTACAGCAACATTTGGCTCCCATAAAACAGCTGTGAAAGTGTAGTCTCAGTTCCATTCTTTGCTTTTACCTTTGGAGTCTGTGTTCTGATGTCAGTAGGCATAATCAAACAAACTAGGGAGCAGTGGTTTAGATGCTAAAGGAAAAGACAAACTCAATTAGAATCATAACACAATAGTTGGGCATAGCCAAAGAAACCGTTTTGAATGTACTGAAAAGGAAACTAATGGTGTCTTCAGTAAATCACAACAACCAGGTCAGCCAAGAAAAACAACAACAATTAATGACAGAAAATCACTGTCTTTTCTCAAAAGGATAAAGAATTCACTCAGTTTTTGGTTTCAGAATAGCTGGTTCTCTAGTAAATTATTAGGGTGAAGTGAAAATTGACCAACGCAACAACTTGGCATGACAGAAAATGCAAATAATGATGTGATGCAATGCACATCACGTTCCACTGTATTCCTGATCCATTACACTCAAAATGTAATTTCCACAAAAAGACACAAGTTCCCTAAACATGTGGTACTGTTCAACTTTTATAAAAGTCTGGCAGACATCCACCAAACCTTTCCAAAGAGAATGAAGCAGTTTCCAGGGTTTGCAAAAATATCTGTGGTTATCTGGTTCTGAAAATCTGGTGGGGTTAAAATGGGCTCTAAAGCTGCATATTGCCTATAATACTTGAGTGTCTCACTAACAACTGCGGGAACATAGAGTCCTTATGCATCCTACTCACAGCACACATTTCACTGAGACACAGGCAAGGATGCTGTGAGCTGACACCATCATCTCTGACACTTTGTATGTGCGTGTGTTTATCATAGAGGAACATCTGTAAGAAACATGTTTTACTGGGTTTCTCAGACCCGGTTTGTCCTGACTCTGGCTACTACTCTTATCTTCAGCTTCCATGATCTCATGAATCACGTCCAGCTTGACATTCATTTCAGTTAGCTTTGTTACTAGCTATTCAATAATGTAAGCTTTGTTCCCTTTGTTTGTCTTTGTTTCTCTGAGCCACTACGGTCTGGGCTAAACGTTTTATTCGGTTTTATTTATGACCAGGCACAGGATATCGAGCTAAAGATGGAAGCAGTTGAGATGAGCATTGTTACATTCGGCTGTCTTGTCATCAGTGAATATGAAAGTGATTTAAGGATCTAAAAAAAACTATTCATAATCTTTGCATAAAATAAAAATCAAAGAATTAATAACAAACTATAACTCTAACTTTGTATGTGTGTGTCTCTATAGCCCACTAGGTTTCAATGTGTTCCCCAAAACATGGGTTTATATCTATTTAGGTCAGCACATGGATTGGCAGACACCAGGCATTATTACTTGTCTCCACCCTTCACCACTACATCTTCACTTCTCCTGTCTCCACCCTTCACCACCGCATCTTCACTTCTCCTGTCTCCACCCTTCACCACTGCATCTTCACTTCTCCTGTCTCCACCCTTCACCACTGCATCTTCACTTCACCTGTCTCCACCCTTCACCACTGCATCTTCACTTCTCCTGTCTCCACCCTTCACCACTGCATCTTCACTTCACCTGTCTCCACCCTTCACCACTGCATCTTCACTTCACCTGTCTCCACCCTTCACCACTGCATCTTCACTTTACCTGTCTCCACCCTTCACCACTGCATCTTCACTTCTCCTGTCTCCACCCTTCACCACTGCATCTTCACTTTACCTGTCTTCACGCTTCCCCACTGCATCTTCAACATATGTTTTCTTTTGTTAGAACAGATACCGAATCCAATTGTGGAGGATTTGGGGTTTACTGGCAATAATCAACTAATGAAATTTGAAAGTGATGCCTAAGCATAAACAGCAATGACAATTGCACAGAACAGTATTTGAACTAAGTATTCATTTTCCTTAAAACAGTAAGAAAAGTAAATGTGAAAAAAACAATGGTATATATGTTATGTAAAACCAAAATAATGAAAATGCACAAATTATATACAGTGGGGGGAACAAGTATTTGATACACTGACGATTTTGCAGGTTTTCCTACTTACAAAGCATGTAGGGGTTTGTAATTTTTATCATAGTTACACTTCAACTGTGAGACGGAATCTAAAACAAAAATCCATTGTATGATTTTTTTGTAATTAATTTGCATGACATAAATATTTAATACATCAGAAAAGCAGAACTTAATATTTGGTATAGTAACCTTTGTTTGCAATTACAGAGATCATACGTTTCCTGTAGTTCTTGACCAGGTTTACACCCACTACAGCACGGATTTTGGCCACTCCTCCATACAGACCTTCTCCAGATCCTTCAGGTTTCGGTTTTCAATCAAATACCTGAATATACTTTTAATATTTTATTTTCTGCCTATTAAACTGTAAGGAATAGCAAAAGTATTAGGCTTTAATAGTCCCAACTGAGGAGCACCAAAATGATATGAAAAATGTTCTACTAGCTCTAATATGATGTTAACCCCCTCGCAATTAAGGCAATACCTTGTTAAATGCTCAGTATCAATAAATGCTTCTAAAAAGTCGACCTAATTACAAGGCGGATTGCCAACAACAGTCCTGTCATGACTGTTCGTGACTTGGTCTACTTAGTCTTCTTTTCACAGAGTTTGGAGGTGGTTTTAGCGCTATAACACTTTGTAAAATACTCATAGACCAAGAGTCCTAAACTGATGACTGACACGCACATTTTGTTATAAGAGTTACTTCTAAATCAACAAGTTACAAGCTACTTTTAGCCTGAAGATGTTTTGTGGGCCTGTCCTATTAAACTTGTGTATGCGCAACAACAACTCATGATTGATGACATTGCTCACATAAACACACCAGAATAAATCACATTACCAAAAACAATACATTTTACTAGAGCGATTGTCAGAAGTAATCTTTCTTTTAACATCTTTCCGCGTAGCCTAACCAGATACAATTAGAGATGTTATGGTATAAATGTCTTAACCCATGGGAAAAAGGATTCAAATGACAGATGATGTGACCTGGGAAGCTTCTTTATCAGATGACATGGTGAAACCATCTGTCCTCCGGGAGGATGAAAAACATGGCAACTACAGCAACCTTGAATGTCTTTTTATAGGAATACTACATGTTTTTAGGAGAGACAAAATGGGGACTTTGTATACACATCAACACACAGAAAGCCACTTAGTTGCACAATAAAACTTAGCGGTGCTATCCAATTATCCAGACCTAATTAAAACAATTTGTTTTGATTCATTCTGTACACTTAAAATGTAAT
Source organism: Novumbra hubbsi (assembly GCA_016801125.1). Taxonomy (NCBI): domain Eukaryota; kingdom Metazoa; phylum Chordata; class Actinopteri; order Esociformes; family Umbridae; genus Novumbra; species Novumbra hubbsi. Next base: position 3,785 of record JACXGK010007285.1, on the reverse strand, counting down.
GTAACTTCATGTATTAGGAGGGCAAATAATTACTATTTACATTAACTTACATTAACAAAATAATTTGCCCAAACAGAATCAGCACTTGGAATTCAGACAGAATCTGTGCCAGAAGAATTGGACATAATTCCTCCTCAATTCGGCAGGTTTCCACTGAGCATCAGCCCACTATGTAAAATGGAATCAATTGAATTGAACTAGGCATTTAATTAAACTGCAACACACAATTTATTGTGTTGCATTCTGTTACATTATTTTATTAAATAAACACATAAATGAAATAAATAATATGTTTCTGCACTTATCTGAGAGGGTATTCTATGTTTTTTATTCTTCCAATCGGATTACAGTAGTGGGCTGGATAGGGTGGCATTTGCTAGTTAAGTCAGTCAACATCAAGTGAAAGTTGCTTCTTTACTAAAAAGTCAAAGAAATTCCAAGATTGTCAACTGATGAACTTAGGAGAAGACATCTGGCGACACTTTTGCAAATTGCAAAAAAACAAAGTACATAGTTACTTACTAACACCTGCATCGACGTACAGAGATGGGTGAAATGGTGTGTCCATTTGAACTACAATAGGCCCACATAAAGCAGATGTCAATTTAAAACTCCGGCATAATTCTGTAGATTTTCTGTAGAAAATAAACTATGAAGAAATGTTTAAAAACAAATGCAGATTCTGTTTGGTGCTGGATATACCCACATTACCTCTTCTGTTTGGTGCTAGATATACCTACATTACCTCTTCTGTTTGGTGCTAGATATACCCACATTACCTCTTCTGTTTGGTGCTAGATATACCCACATGACCTCTTCTGTTTGGTGCTAGATATACCCACATGACCTCTTCTGTTTGGCGCTAGATATACCCACTTTACCTCTTCTGTTTGGTGCTAGATATACCCACATTACCTCTTCAGGTGCACATATGACTGTTGGAGCCTCCAGTGAACGACAAACAACTTTACCTTGTTCCCAGGCAATAACCCTGCAATATACTAACCAAAGGAAAGAAACTTGCCTTGAGCTATGGGAGTGGCTTCACAAACGGCTAAGAAGCTGCTGTATCCCTTTGATGTAGAACAGAGAAATGGTGTGCTACTTGAGAGATCACAAGGGAAATTATTCTAAAAACAACTTTGTGTCAATATATATTTCATTAAGCTTAATCAAAAGCAATTTCTGCAAATCTTGCTAAAAAGTCCCAACTTGCAAACCAATAAATGGTTTAATAAACAAAAAGAACATTCTGGTTTTAGTCAGTTGAAATTAAGAGCAGTGCCCAATGATCTGCTGCAGACCCTCATGTTGAATGGTGTGTGAAGTTGTGAAGTCCCATTTGGAAGATGAGATCACATTTCTAGAACAATGGGTTTTTAGAGAAGCTTGGCATTGGGGTGATTGTGTGAATGGAGTGCACCTTTAAGTACATCCCAATTTCCCAAAAAGCAGGGACGCTGTGTAAAATGTAAATAAAAACTGAATGCTATGATGTGCAAATAATTTATCCCTATATTGAAACGTTTGGGCATATGTACCACTGTGTTGCATCTTCTCCTCTTTTAACAAAACTGTAAGCAGAACTGAGGAGACCAATGGGTGTAGTTTTGAGAGTGGAATGTAATCCCATTCTTGCTCTATATAGGATTTCACCTGGCCAACAGTTTGGGATCGCATATTTTTCATTTCATGATGCGCCAAATCCTTCTCTTTTACTACGAAGCCATGCTGTTATAACTCCAGAATGTGGTTTGGGATTGTCTTGCTGAAGTAAGCAAGGCCTTCCCTGAAGAGGACGTAGTCTGAAAGGCAGCTAACCCTAACCCTTACCTTATTTTGCTCCAAAACCTGTATATATTGTTGCATTAATGATGGAATAACAGATGTGCAAGTCACCCATGCCATGAGGACTAATGCACCCCCATACCATCATGGATGTTGGCTTTTGAACTGTGCACTGATAACAAGCCGGATGGTCTCTCTTCTCATTAGTCCAGACGACGTGGCAACCATGAGACCTAAAAATGATTTAACATTTTCATTTCTCAGACTACAGGACAGTTTTCCACATAGCCACAATCTATTTTAAATGAGCTTGGGCCTAAAGAAGGCCCTGTATGTTCTGGATCTGGGTTCTTCTTTGCATGGTAGAGTTTTAAAGTCTTTTGTGTACAGAGATTTCTCTGGATTCTCTGAATCTTTTAATTATATTATGTACAATAGATCAAAAGATCCCCAAACTCTTCAATTTAATGTCATTCTTAAAAAATTGCCTACACAGTCTTTCACAGAGTGAAATACTCCCTTCTGTCAGACACATCCTCTCTGGAATGTTCTTGTAATCCCCATTATGCTGCTGACCTGTTGCCAGTTGACTTACAGTAATTAGTTGTGTGATACTTGGCGTTGCCTCTGTCCCAACGTTTTTTAAAATATGTTGCTGTCATCCAATTCAAAGTTACCATATATCTTTCAAGAAACAATTGGTGCAATTGTCTATTGAATTTAGGGACTAGATGATTTGCACATCATTGCTATCTGTTTTTATTTACATTTTACGCAGAGTCCTAACTTTTGGGACAGGTTTGTACATGTTACCTAGAAAACACAACAAAAGCATTGACATTTTCATAATTTAACTGATAGATTTAGCAATTTACAAATATGCTGTAGATAAAGAGGATAGGAGATAGGATGCAAGTGCCAATTGAAAGTAGCAATAGAAATGGATCGTTGGATTAGACATTCAAGACAGGGGATTATCACCCCTACACTGTTACCTAGTGGAGTCAAGATCAACCGTCTATGCCGCTGCCTCTAGTACTGCAGAGTGGGTTCACTCAGTAAGTGACATGGGATGTATCATTTGGGTTTCTGGATCCTATGCAGTCATTATAAGGCAGCCTGAAAATGTGGGTGTTCACCACCAAGATGGAATCATTGAAAATAACTCTTAGTGAAATGTTGTCAGCAATGCTGATATGTGTTTTGTAAATTGTAATTCTGGGGCTATTAGGTTACTTTCTTGCAATGGAAAAGTCACCTTGAATGATGATAATATTTGTGTAAGCCCCGTGGTGCTATCAATCACATTGTAACAGGCTTTCATATTACTTCTGCTGTTAATACGTATAGAGAGAAATAGTCAATACGTCATAATCCCTACAAAACCTAGCTGCAAATCCTGAAAGGCACTTTGGTATTACACCATTTATTTGTCCCATGAGAGTTTTTTGATTCACTTCAAATAAGGTCTGTGTTTTTTGTTTAGATATATGCTGGCTCTGCATTTTGATAACCTGTTTAAATCTTGTCAGGACAAGGTGATGCTTGTCCACATCTTTGTAGATTTGCAATTCACTCTTTAAAAATAAAATTGGCTATCTATAGGCAAAGATATTGTCACGGTGTTGTAGTGTGGCGGAACCATATGCAGACATTTTGTGTAAAGAAAAGGTGATTTAATCCAAAACACGTAAAATACAAACTACACGTAACTGTAAACGGTAAATGAAAGAGGCTAACAAACATGAAACCATGTACAAAGAAACATGTAGAGTATTCACATGAATTGGAAATAAAATAGACAAACCGTGAACTGTTGAGACAAGCACAAACAATAAACCACACCGGGTGTGGCTAGAAATGAACCTAAGTAGGCTCCCCAATCAGAGTCAACTGAATGCAGCTGCTCTGACTGGGGAGCCCACAATGGCATGAAGAGGGCTAGAGGCCTCACAAAAAGTCTTGCCCTGAAATGGCCAGGGGCTCGCAGCCAGGGC
>JACXGK010007284.1:0-20410 GCA_016801125.1 Novumbra hubbsi | reverse complement strand
CAATTTTAATTTCCAGCGAAGAGCTTACACCAGTTATGGAAAACTGTCTCTTTCTGTAGACCTCAAAGATAGAGTTGGTTAAAGGTATAAAAAGTTCTTAAAAGATTGCTAGGATCACAGTGGGCTCAGTCATTGTAAAAAGGAAGAAACCTGGAACAACTGAGACTCTGTCTAGAGCTGACCTTCTGGCCAAGAACTGAATGGTTACTCTAACAGAGCTTCAGAGTTTTTCTGCAGAGATGGGAGAACCAGCCAGAAGGACCACCGTCGATGTAGCACTCCGTCATTCAGGCATTTATGGAAGACTGGGAAGCCCCTGCTGAGGAAAAGACATATGACATTCTGCCTGAAGGACTGTGAGAGCATGAGGAAGCGTTGAATGCCAAGCGGTGAATGCCAAGGGCTATGTCTGGCAAACAAAACCAGCTACCACTCATCACCCTAAAAACGTTCCTTCAGTGCCCCATGATTGTGGGAGCACCATGCTGTGGTGATGCTTCCCAGCTGGTAGACTGGTCAGGATTTAGGGAGGACGGATAACCCGGGCAAAGAACAGAGGGGTAATTAAAGAAAACCTGATACAGCGCACACAGGACCTCAGACTGGGGTGAAGGTTCAACTTTCAGCACAGCAACATTCAAAAGCTCACAGTTAAAACAATGCTGTGGTGGCAATGTCCTTCAGGGGCCCAGCCCATCTGGACTTCAATCCAATGTGACGTCTTTAGGGAGACCTGCAGATCAGAGTTCAGCAACATTCCACATCCGGTCCGAGAGCTTGAAAGGATCACACAATGAAGAATGTGAGACGACCGAGCGAACAAATACTTATTGCACACTTGTCCTAGGCTAGTGGCGCGGGACAAACGGAGCTTCTTATGTTTACCTATAGGAGCTAACTAGACCCCAGCTAGACGGCTTGGCATTCTTGCTAACGTCATCCAACATGTGGTTTGGAAATCCCATTTCTGGAGCCAGAGCAGTGGCCCTGACAGAGATGTATGGCTAGCTTGCCTAAAGATGGAGCTCCTGCCGCAGAGCATTAGGTCGAACAGCTCACTTCTCACGTCCATATCCGGCCAAGTATTACTCCATCCCCGGCATGCAATGCCAGTATTCAATTTATTTTAGTCAAACGCAACATCATTAGGCTTTTCAACATCTGTCCGAACGGAAAGAAATCTTTTCAACGTCTTATGCTTATTTGGATTTGTGAAGTCTTCTGTCCCTTTACAATATAATTATAATGACTGCATTTGTATGGAGGAAAGCTTACAAAAGGGTCCTCCAATTCGGTTTGAATCTAGCTAATTACTTTTTATTGAATCATGTACCATAGTCCTCCGTGTTATGTAGATTTCTAGACACCACATGCCGGATGACATGTAAAGCTTATTGTAAAAAGTGGATCCATACATCAATCCATTATTGTAGGAAGTGGTACATATCCATCTGGCCATCCTGGTAAGGAGTAGTATCCATCTGTTCATTCATCCATCTTATAAAAAAGTGGAGAATATCCACCCTGATGAATTCTATCATAGCACTTCAATCCCCTTCTGGTAATTTGTTGACTGGGGTGGAATATGTCAGGATAGTAAAATCCCTTGAGTAAATATATGCTGAGGTATAACAATGTTATTACATGGAGCCTAGAGAAGCCACATTCTTAAAATTGTATTTGCAATCCCAATGTGAAATTATCGTATCTGAAATGGAATCAAGTTTACAAGGTCCCAAATTCTGATATAATGGAGCCGAGTCATGAATACATATTGTTGTCGTTACTGTGCGCTACTTGAACAGTGGAATGAGCCATTGTAGCATATCCATTCATCCAGCTGCCATTGACAGCATGATTATATTTTAGCTCACGCTCTCATGTGATGGGAACAGTTGCAATTAAGGTGTCTTGCCCGATGACAGACCGCCAGATGTTTCACCTTATCGGCTCTGGGATTTGACACGGCAACCTTTCGGTTATTGATCAGATTCTCTAAACACTAGACTACCTGGCTCTTTTCAAAACTGATTGTTTCAAATTACTCACATGGTTATGAATGTATCAGTTACACATACATCACATACATCAGTTATATATACATACATGACCAAGATGTGCTACCATACAGAGATTTCTCTATTCTCCAAGGACTGTAAATTGTTTGGTTTGACATGGTTGTGGGGTAAATTTAACAGAACAAATGACCAAGCCGCCTCCTGATTTTTCACTGCAGACATTTCCTCAGTTCTCTCCAACCAAATCACCTCAGAGATGAGAGAGTGCAAATAGTCTTTCTGAATGCCTTGCTTTAATCAAAATACAGATTGGATCTGTCGTGTTTCTTTGTCCTGGTCATTGTGTTTTTAGAATGACTTTGAAAATGCATTTGAAAGATGAATGTAAGAAGGTTAGTATGTATGGGGGGGATTAGGTGCATAACATTAAAATCAATAACTAATAGTGATTGAAACTCATTCTCTGTTCAGGCCAAACAATACTATAATGCAGGATAGATTGATTCAAAACAACTTCAATATGACTTGAGAATGGATAGTAATTATGGACAGTTTTATTCTTTTAGCATGAACCATTGTGAGCATATTCAGAAAAGATCTATATTGTAGCCTAAACGCACCCCTCCCTCTAATATCTACTGATGCGGAATACATTGTTGTACGAATGTAGGCAGAAACATGGAAATACAATACCTACATTGAGGAAAAACAGGGATGTCAGAATAAACGTCAATCAAAAGATAGCTCTCCAAACCCCAGCATCATTTCCTAAAATCCATTATTAAAAAATGGGGTGAAAAAACAGTATATAGAACATTATAGGCATTTTTCAATCTCCGCTGTGTTTAGATTTACTTAGGCAACAAGTGGCACAGTCCATTATACTTCTGGAGAAAGCTTCATAAGTAAGTGTTTTAACACCAATTTTCCTTTCCACAAGCTTTCCTACAGAGTTTTATAAAGACCTATCCATACAACAAGGTTTACAGAGAAATTGGACCAACCTCTTTAGAAAAAACTATTTTCTTATGACAAGGTATTTTGCGCGGTTTCTTACAACAAAAGCACCCTCAGAAAATCTCCTTCCAACATGCTGCAAGTCACTCAGCCATCCTTCCATAAAACACATTTCCCTCAAACCCGGTCTCATTCCAACAACATGCAAGACAAAGTCCCAAAAATAAATATATTCTCCTGCCCCTCAGACAACGTAGTTTCCTCTCTGACCGTGTTGCGGATCCCTCAGAGAGCGTCCGGGCTGAAGGCTAGACCCCACCGAGTGCCTCAGCTGCTTGAGGAGCATCCAGAGAAGCAGCCCCATGAGTAGGAGTAGCAACAGAAACAGTCCCATGTACACGCTCAGGTTCCAGCCCCAGCCCAAGGCTACAGGCAGCGAAGTGGAAGCCACGATGAACCTCCTTGGCGAAGGCATGGGTAAACTCTGGCTCCCTCCTTGGACTCGTTGCGGGTCCTTCAGCGCTCGAACTGGCTCCCTGGTATCGATGTAACTGTCATTTTAGAATGTTACGCGGTCAGATCCAAGAGGCTGGTTGACTCGGGGGTTTTCTTTCCCTCCATTGGTTCTCTTTTCCGGGTTCAGACTTTCAACAGGTCTTCCTGAGGAGTTGAGTCGGCATCGTTATGTAGAGAAGCAGGGGAGAGGTGGTCCATGGGTTGATGCGTGCTCTCGTCAAGGCAGACTGGAAATGGGCGGTGAGCTTTCTGTTGCTGGGCTCCGTACTCTCTTCCGCTGTCAGCCCTCGCAGTACATAGTCAGACTCCCAATTTATCACTGGTGTACACAAACACACACACACACACACACAAGGAGAGCAAGTAGCCCCCTGACTGCCATTGGCTACCTCTGTCTACACTCGGAGGCAGAGAATCGAATCAAAGACGAACTGGGAAAAGGAAACCCTCATTATGTTATTGCCATTAGCGTAACAGTTTGACTAAATGACACATTCCCGACAACACACTGCAGGAAAGAAAATCTCTTAACTGACAAGTTGGGTTTACACTGTTAGACTAATGTCCTGAGACAAGTTAGAAGGGAACTGTCTATTTCTTCAATCTCATGTAATAATCTAGCTGTATGTGTATGGTACATTCGAATCTCTGTAATTTGTAGTTTTTTAGACGAACTGGCCATTCTTTTCTCTAGAGCTTGGAGTTCAGCCAGTTGAATCCTTTGAAATCTTTGAACAAAGGTCTTAAAATAATTGGAATAGCTTTTTCTGAAATGTCAATCATATCATTTCTTCCAATGTATGCTTGTAAAAAGCTTTCAATCTTGTCCACGGGCTATTGTGCCATAGCACATATAAGCCCTGCAAAGCAACAATCTAAAGTTGACTACGGGAGTGAAAATGCCATTATTTGGGGCTGGGAGTGACCCTACCTAGTAAAGAAAAAGGCATATTGTAGCTAACTAAAATACTGCACATAATGGCTGATACTGGATTGGTATTTCTGCACAATCCTTACATCTAGTGGAGCCTAAGCCAACCACATTATTTCTAAAAAGAGAAGCTCACCAGATAATTCAACAGTACATGCTATGTGCCTTCTAATAGCTAACTACCTAAATACTTTAGTAAGATTATTTTATTACAACACAAATTTTCATTAAGCAGCAACTACCTTATATTTCCCGACTCAGTGCAGTATCTTTTGGACGTGCTGTACGATCCCCAAAACAATGATGCAACATAATGGTTTCTGATGCACACAAACATTTAAGATGTAGTGTTGTTGGGAGACATTTGGGCTAAAACGTATGTAAGCAATATTATCGGCTTTCACTATTTCCTGGGATGTGGTTTGTTCATTCACATTTGCATTAAGGCTGTGTCATTGTAATATCAAAAATGTTCCTAAATTGTGTGCATGCACTGATGACTCATTTTTAATTACGATCCCGGTTATATGACGTCATGGCAACAGCTAATCTTCCTGCTGTCCAATACAGACCGAAAAGACACCACAGCCAAAGAACCGGAGCATCTCCTTATCAGGGCCAGATATGTTCCCCATCTTCACAGATTAGAACCAAAATGCCTTGACCCAGGTAGTAGCTGTCTATGTAATGCTTGGCCTGGGGTGGTGTGGTGTTCTAAGCCACTGGAACAAATACTGTACCTGTGCAAGAAGGTTTTTTTATCAAAGTCACTGCTATCATTGTCCACCTAGAGAAGCCATTACAAAATATCAAATAAAATACAAATATCATTTTTGGGTAATTGCTAATATTTGGAATTTTAGATACACAAAGTACTTCTAATACCTCTGTAAAGTACAACAATACTGAGTTCAGTTATTGTTTTTTTAATCATTATCTGATTGTGCCCAATGGCTGTCTATCTACTATATACCCCAAATGTACACTCCCATTCAAAAGTTTGGGGTCACTTGTGCTTTGGGTAATTTTCCTGTTGTAGGAGAAAACTGTCTCCAATAAAGCTCCTTCCATGGCATTGCAAAATGGAGTGATAGCCTTTCTTGTTCAAGATTACTTTTACTTCACCACCACCAAAGCAACCCCAGACCATCACATTGCCTCCACCATACTTGACAGGTGTCTAGCACTCCTCCAGCATCTTTTAATTAGGTCTGCATCTCACCAATGTTCTACTTTGTATGCCAAACAACTCAAACTTCTGTCCATAACATTATTTTCCAATCTTTATTTGTCCACAAAATACCCCAAATTGGTTTAAATACATATTTCAAAAACATGTAGTTCAAATGTGGATTTCAAAAACATGTCATGGCCTATAAAGAAGAAACAACAACCAGTTTACTTATCTCTCAACAGCCACACCATTTACTACTAGATTTAGCACAGGAGGTATGTTTCACATACACTGCTATTTGTTAAGTATATTCACTAGTCTTAATCGTGCAGTGATTTCCCTTAGTGTTCTGTTAGATCGACAGTGCTCTCTAATCATGACATGGCAGATGATTTAAAGCCATATCCCATTTGTCTTAACAGTAACAAATGATAATGAATAACATTGCAAGCCGCATTGAAATCTAACTGTGCAGCTTCAACAATATTAGTGTTATAAGTAAATATATATAAGTTCTTTCAGACACTCAGTCACGTGTCAGGGCAGCACATGTTGAGTTGCCTTCCCTGTACAGTTTGTGGAGAGTCAGTTGTTCAGAATAGACCACTGCCAGTACAGTTGACTTACAGGGGCTTGGAGCTGGAAACCTGGTTGTGGTTAACAGACAGTGCCCTGTAGTATGTGGAAGACTTGCAAGCTCAGTCGTGATTGCTGTCTGAGATCTCCCCACGCCATCATGACCAATTGCGGGTTTCGCCAACAGTGCAAAAAGCTGTATGGCCTGGAGAGACGTGCATCAGAGGAAATATCTTGACTATCCTGAGGGAAGATCATTACAAACATCATTACCACAAATTGCTACCAGAACTAAACAAGCTTGTAAAAAAAAGAAAAGAAAAAGATCATTATTTTTTAAATATTTTTAATTACACCTCCACGCTGCTTCAGGCTCAAAAAGACATGGCAAATATTCTTTGTTGCCATTAAATGCAAAAACCTTTTTTATCATTATTATTGTTTTGTCTTCTGATGACTGTGTATACACACACACACACACACTAGATTACATTGCAAGTATTCAACAACCCAAGGTCTGCTAACTTTGTAGTTTTACAATCTGAAACTACAATGCTCAAAAGATTTAGGGAATACGTAAACATCACCAAGTCAAACTTCAGCAATATCATTATGTCCAGTTAGGACGCATAAGCAGTTGTAAATCAATGTCACCCGTTTTGGTGCATATGAAAGTGACAAGAGGTACACTGGTGAGACAAGACAACCCCCAACAAGGGAATGGTTTTGGAGGAAGTGGCCATAGACAACAGTTCTCTCCTTATCCTGCCTGACTGATTGTTCTCTAGTTTTGCATTTTGCTTGGGTCCTTATCACTGCTGGTAGCATGAGGCAGTTACCTGCAGCACATTCAGGCTGCACAGGTAATCCAGCTCCTTCAGGATGGAACACCATATGTGCCATTACTGCTTTGCTCCCAGTATAGTCTCAAGTGCATGGAGAAGATACCAGGAGGGCTGTTACACGAGGAGAGCTAGACAGGGCCATAGGAAACAACCCAGCAGCAGGAGCAGTATCTGCTCCTTTGTGTGAGGAGTAACAAGAGGAGCACCACAAAATGTCCTACAAAATAACCTTCGGCGACCTATTGATGTGCATGTTTCTGACCAAACAGAAACACTCCATGCAACAAAAGGTTGTGCAACAAAATAATTAGGTTTAGGGTCCTGTTTTGTAAGTGCCATTTTCATTTATTTTATTATTTACAATATTATGTTGGGTAGAAAATCAAAAAGCTAACTTGGTTTTCTTTTAAATATAGAATAAACAAATGTGGATGCCAATTACTTTGTCAGTTTCAAGTTAATTATTCGTTTTTGGTGGAGGGGTTCCAACAAATTTGACAACGTCTGTATTTTAATGTGAAAGACAATCCATTTACCTTTTCTCAAAAACACAGTAACACTTAATTTTCTGCAAATAGTTACGTTTGGCTCCCCAGTTGGAATCACCACCCCAACATCAAACACATCTAACCTCATCCCAATTGAGAATCAGTGGCAACACTTGAGTTAACGTTAACCAACAATGCACAAACAAATTGAAGTAATAAATTAAGACCCAGCTCAAATTAAAGGAACGAACTCCACAAACAACATACACTGAATAGCGATTCTACCAACTATTGACTCATGGGGTTAAATACCTACCTAACATAAAAATATCACTTTTATTCAAATTAAAAATCATATTTTGTACTTGGAAAGTGTATGTGTAGTTTCAGATAAAAGAACAAAGGATAGAGGCAGTCCTAGGGATTTAACACATATGCATTCCTCTCCCTGTGAATAAACAACAGAACAAACATTCATGATTTATGTCCATACAGCACTTTGTGAACACTCATCTAAAAGAACAGGGAAAATAAATACCCATTCTACTTCCCACACCAACATTTGGGAAAGGCCTGAAGCATGCGTTCTATAAATCATTGCAACCTAAAGCCGAAGCATGTAGTTAACGGAGCCAAAATAACTTGTCAAAATGAGGCAACACACTGACAAAAAAACCAAACAAATAAATCCTCAAGTAGAGAAAATCAATGTGGCAAAACAAACAAACAAATAGGTTGCAATCAAAGCAACCAACCGAAACAGACAACACAGCTGTACCATCAAAAGACAGCACACCCACTTACATTCAGCAAATACGCATTAGTGCACATTCCGAAAGCTGGTGTTTTTGTATTAGACAGTGAGATAAGCGCTACAGCACTCCGCTGCCACCATGTGGTCAAAACAAAGACAAAAACATTCTGCAAACACAGACGTGAAATATTCACGCCAGAAATGCAGAGCTCATGAACCCAATGGTCCTAGTGGGTTTGGCCTCAAGGCTCAAATTAACGAGGCCATTTCAGGTCACCCATCGTTCCCAATATCTTTCATCAAAATGACAGGCAATGGCAAAATGCATTTTTTTCCCCCTCCAATGCAGCTTCTAAATTGACAAGCTCACTTAAGCACCACCTGAAAACGCATTAAAACTGCGAGCAGCAAGCAGAACACACCCATCGACCAGAGCGTCCGTCGCGATTGACCGGGTCATGTGAATAGTGTGGACGTTATCAGGGATATGACATTTCACATCAGTAGACCAACGTTTAGATGTGACTGAGAAATGAGCTGACCTTCTGGAGTTACGAGCGTTTTAAGTGATTTCATGAAATAGTGCCCCGATATGGGTGATCTGCCCATACACTGCACGCATTCTCGGCTCCTCTTGGCAAGCATTGTTACCAGGTTTGGTGAAAATCAGACGAACATTTGCAGAGATTTGCCCACACGTCCTGTTTGGTGCCCTCGTTGCCACATTCGATTGGCTGTAACTGACAAACCTTTTTGCTAATGAAAAAAACCTTCTGATAACTTTTGTGAGGGGGAAGTTTGGACAAGATTTTTGGCCTGTAAAGCATTAACGTTTTTCTGAAATCGGAAATGAAAACGCTCAAATCAAACGTGTTCAGCACCGGTCTCTGCATCATACGGTACCAGATTCACATACCCACAATAATCCCAGCAAAACTTGAGTATCAGAACGTCTCAAAATGTGACGATGCACTGTAGCGCTCGCGGCGGCTGAGATACGCCCTCAAGTCCTGTTTGACACTAAGAAAATCCCAAACGCCAGAAAATCTATATAACCTCATAAAGAGGCAATGGGGTGCATTGAACTCATGCCCTAAGGAAACTTAATTTGAGAAATCGGCCATAAGGGTCAACAGTTACAGGGGTAAACGCACCTCCAACTTTGACCCATTGGTGGCGCTAGAGTGGGCGAGGCACGACATGAAACCTGCGGCTCGGCTCCCGACAATACTAATAAAAGCAGGCAAAGAAAACGATTCAAGAACAGTTCTGCACACCTTCGTACTAAATGTAGCTAATAAAAATATTTGACTACAGGCATATACAACTAAAATGTGCCTGTGCCATCTTCAGTAAAACATGAAACTCCGTGACAGTCTTAGAACAGCATGTATAGTCAACCACCACAAAGATGGTTAAGAAAAGGCAAATGAACAAATTAAAAACAGGAACAATATTTGAAGGAATGGAATTTATTTACAAGAGACATTTTATAGAGTGTAAGACGCCTGATTGATAACCAGTAAACCTCAGCAAGACCATTGAGGTAAGTGACTTCAGAGAGACAGGCGATCATTCTGCCGAACATCTGGCCTAACCTCCTAATTTAAGATAAGGAACCATTAACCAGAACACGTTTGTGCAATGAGGATCATCAACCACATCCATACTGCTCATATAAAATAGCTTGTCATAGAAAAGCCAAACATTTCAGCCTGGACACATGCCAAAATATTCACAAGTGTATACAAATTGTCAGGGGAAAAATGCACTGCGCATTTATTACTAGAATGCAGTGTGAAAGACATCTTTAACAGCTTTCTTAGTAGTTTAAAACCACTACAAAAACATCTGTCTAAAAAAGACCAACACTGCTTGATTAACTTCAATGCTCAGGCATTAATCTATCATAAAAAGCCAGGATTGGATAAAAAAATTTAAATTAAAATCTGACTAATATCACCCACATCCTTAAGAAACGACAATGGGTTCAGTTATTGAAATTCTGGCAATATACGGCTCATAGTAAAAAAATATGTAAATGTGGACAAAGACCTTAAAATAAGTGCCTCCCATTACAACAGTCCTTTGCACTGGCAAGCACAGATAAAATGGAGTTAACTTAATGACAGCCTCTCTGGGGGTGTCAATAGAGAGACCTCTTGGTACCTGGAGAGGGAAAACAAAGTAGAATTAATCCACAGTTTAATTCAGGTTAGGTCAAATAAATTCAAACAGTTCACACACAAATATCAGGCCGTTTGTATAACGAGACCGGAGTTGAATTGGATGGTAGTTGAGTGAATGTGTGGACGGGCAAATAGAGGACAAGTTGTAGATAGACTGTTAGTTATAAAATGGTATTTCTCATTTAATGTTTTTTAATTTCAATGTCTTGTAAAGCACATTGAATTGCATCTATGTATGAACTCTGCTATATAAATAAACTTGATTGACATGAACAGGAAGCAAACATTGACGAGGAAAACGTTTTGTAAACTCATAGGCTACTTCAAACAGTAGCAGAAATCCACAAACATGAATGCGATAAATGGCAGATTATATGGCGAATGCAAAGTTCTTGAACGGCTTTCTAGGGAAGAACACTTGAAAATCCTGACGGTTCACTTACTTTGCACCCTTGTACTTCTCCCTCACAGACTGCTGTGCGTGAGAAATGGCATTGATGTACAATTGGTGTAGATCCTCCACACAAGGCATCAAGTCTTCTAGAGTGTAGCCGGTCACCTCAACCAGGGATTTGGACTGAAATAAAAACATAATGACTCCAAGAAAACACTAACACATCCAAATCAGCCATGTGTTACAGCATTTATGATTTCTGGGACCACGCAATGGGGAAAGAATGCAGACCCCCATTCATCAAACTGAGAATTAACACATGATAATTTCACCAACAGCTGTATTCAGCAATGTAATTTGTTACATCCTGACAATCAGACAAGGAATTGAATATGACAATTTCTCAGACATGCGACAGTTCAGTGAAACATTTGGAGATGGTCACAAGAATCTCCCCCACATACGAATGAGGTTTATGACTGAGGGCCACTGCCCTTCCCCGATCAGTGTTTTCACTAAATGCAGTGGGGACCAACACTGCTTGCAGCAGTAAATGTCCACTGGAGGCAGGAGCGTAAACCACCAGTAACCCTTTCGGCGCTGAAGTAGCAGGCATCCCGAATGGGAGATCGACAAGTATTTTTCTAATGGAGAGAAGGACCAACGGGCGTTCCGTCAGACGCATCGTTAACACACGAGTGAGTGTCACCATCTTGTTAATGTAAGAGTTCAGACGCTTCTTTACCCCAGCCGCTTCAGATGAACATACTCCACAAGTTCATACGTCTTGGGCAACATTTCCTTAGTTTAAGGGAGTGCGAGTGCATAACGGGAATCAGCTAGCTTTCTAGTCTAGGGCACATTAAGGGTTCCAGGATTTGAGCCCTGTTTAAGACACTGCCTTATTTGAAGGGAGGAGTCACAGCCAAACAGGACACGCCCACTGTAAGAACAGGGCACCAGCAGTAGAACTTAGTGTGGTATGGATTTGCCCATGAAGATAATGTTGCCGGGATAGTGAGCCTGAGCCCCAAACAGCACGTAACACAAACGCAAATCAATTAAGTTAATTTGGACAGAAACATCGGCTAAATAGCATTCCATTCCTCAAACTTACCCATGAGCCCCCTGAGATGACATTGTTTGCCACAATAAAGGCGGCAGCAGCAGTCTGGGAGGGGAGGTACTTCAGGAACGGGTCAGAGTCCACTAAACTGAGCTCCCCAAGGAACTAAAGACAAAAAGTTCATCATACACCAAGAACTCAAAACATCCAATAAAATGTGTTTTACTAAGATGAAATACAGCATGACCTCTACTCACCATTGATAAGCTCTCCACTTTGTTGCTTACAGGTTGGGTGAGGAAGTACTGGGTGAGAAACTGGTTGATGGTAGGAGAAGCCAGATCAAAGGAGAGCACTTTAAGCACCAGATGCTCCATTCGTAACACTTGTTTCTTTGTGTAGGTGTCATCGGTAATGTATACAAACTCTGCCACCTCTGGTGGGTAGATCTCTTCGAATTTACTGCATTTAAAAGAAAGAACTAGTTATCAAAGCATGACTGACTTTCAAATAAAGTACAGATGCATGTCAAAATGTGTGTTTCTAAAAATCCAGGTTAAAAAAAAAGCTTCCATTGCAGAAAAGTAGCTAAGTATTAATTTAAATTACAAATCAACACAAATGTATAATTGACATTAAGTGTTTGCTACATATTGGTTTCTAGGACAATGTGCTTTAAAAGCAGATTTACACAGGTCCAGTGGTCTCCGAGCCACCAGAACTCTGCGGTTCTACCAATGAAACATTAGTCCCGCCTACAACACTCACGCAGCCAACAGCATGGCGGCGGTTCCCACCAACTGCAGTTTCCCTCGCAGGACGGACATGGAGGACAGGAAACGATCGATGTAATTCACAGCAAGATACAGGGTCTCATTCTGAAGCTTGTATTCTTCTCCAACCTCCACCAGCCAGTCGACAAGGATGGCTCTCATGCTGTTGGTGATGTCAGGCTGCTTTTTCATGTATCCTGCTTTTGGCCTGGACTTAACCTAGGCAGAAGACATACAGAACACAAGGGAGTTACAGATCGGCCACAGGCAATATTGTAAACAATGAAACTAAAGAAAATGTCTAGTTGTAAGGTATTTTGATGTGTCATGCACTGAGCTAAAGGAGATCAATTAACAAGAAACGTGCATCCGTTTGCTTACCTCCATCTCCCGAAGATACGTGTGAATTTCAGAAACATACTCTGTGGAAGCATTTACATCCACTGGCCTCTCTTCACCTTCCACAACAGACATATCCATGGGTGAATCTGGGTTGAGGAAAATAAGTGAAAACGTGAGTATCTAATTCACCAAGACTCCCACATAATCCCCAAAACATTTAAGGGTTGGTTATGTAAAGCATTACCGGCAAAACTAACGTCCATGTTAGTAACACATGTTGTAGGTATGTCAAGACAGGCGAGAGGCTGTCTTAGGCGGGTAACAGTCGGGTTCAGTTTCAGGGGGGAAATCTCCGTGGAGGCCTTGGTTGATAGAGACATCTGTTTCTTGGCACAAGAACCATCCGGTTCATCCACATGAATCTGAAAAGCAGGTTGCTTGTTTCCCAACTTCTCTGCATAACTTTTAGAAAGGTCATTCTCACTTTTACAGGAAGGCACCTGAAATAAGGTCAGAAACAAAGATCAGAAACAATTCAACACTGACAATCAATATGCTACACCAAGACATTTTCGCACATTCACATTACGCTGAAAACTGAAGAAAATTGTAGAGATTTAAAAAAAAAAAAACTCTTCCAATGATAAACAACGGATTGACAGCACAAAATGGCGGCCCACTCCTTAGGAGGGAACCTAGACGAATGGACATTTACAAATGATATGACCTGAACTCTGAATGAAGTAAAAAGTATATTTAATTGTAAACAA
Source organism: Novumbra hubbsi (assembly GCA_016801125.1). Lineage (NCBI taxonomy): Eukaryota > Metazoa > Chordata > Actinopteri > Esociformes > Umbridae > Novumbra > Novumbra hubbsi. Next base: position 6,617 of record JACXGK010007284.1, on the reverse strand, counting down.
ATTTTAAGTTTCAATTAAAACGGTTCTCGATTAACACTGGTGAGGGTTAAGCAAGCAAGAGAGCCACCAGCTCAACCTGCAAATCAGTCATGCTAGCATGGTATCCTAGCCATCTAGCTAACCAACAAACCAACAACTGTTGTCTATGGTGGCTGGTGGGTATAGTAAGCTAACTGGAAGACACAAACCTGTTTAGTGCCGCGCTGAGTTTGAGGTTTGCTACGTTGGTTGTTTTGCAAAGCACCCAGGACAGTCCTTTGTGGCGCTTTGGGGACAATGTTTTCCTGGTTGTCGACCCGGCTTTTTATTGCGCCTCTCAGTCTGGATAGCATATTTTCTTGATTTTGGTATTCTGGAAGTGGAACATCAACCGCGCTTCCTTGTCCTTGGTTTGCTCCAGACATGATGTCTAGCTAGCTATCGGCGTCCCGCGGATATTCTTACTTGCACACCAAACAAGTCGCTGTAGAAACGTGCACGGTGTTAAAATATTAATAAAACTTAATGGTAAGGAAGTGAAATTAAACTGATTAACCTACAAGTGATAACAGAAAGGATAACCCGAGGCTATTTACTGTAGTTTAACTGCAAGGTTGCTGCTTAACACACTGACGTGAGTGTTGAGATGGCAACGCAAATGGCTTCAAAGTTGATGCCACAAAGTCATATTTTGCATTAAAAGTCGATATTAGCTTGCCATTCTGTTTGAAAAAGTATATGAACCTGCCTAACGACCCACCTGCTAACTAGATAAAGCCCCTTGTTCTTCAGAAACTCTTCATGTACAAATGTTGCTTTTTCTCAGTTCAAGTAGCCCGCGACTATTAAATTGGCCTATCAGAACCATTGGCGAACTTTGCGTCACGAATCTACGGCGGCTGATATAACTCAGCTTGAACGATTAAGGAAACGCACAGGCCGTTGAGATTTCAAATAGTACACTTGTCGTCAACTCAGGCGGGACAAACTGACAATGAAAATAGCAAATGTGCTTTCTATAACTTTATACGATACAAAAAACTATGACCTCCCAAATTACAAAAACACAGACCTTTTTAAAATATGTTTTCTAGAATAATAATTTTTGCAGTCTAAAAGAAATACAAATGAACAATGATTTTGCAAACCTAACAAAAAAAGCATAGAAAATAAAATGAAGACTATAAAACAACAAAATATAGGTCATACTGTCAATGGACATTAGGAGTTTCCATAAGCATATGCTATTGACAATTAACTTAAATACTTCATATAATGTAACACAAAAAAGCAAAGATCAATATTTAACTATATACACAACGTCACAATACAAAAAACGATTACAAATAGAAGGGCAAAAATGTTGTTCCAATGTTTGTCATTATGCTTCATTAAAGAAATTCATCAAAGAATCTAGATCGTAGTTGTCCAAAATTTCCAACAGCAATGACACCTTTGTCTTCACATTCTGTCCTTTGAATTTAAATTTATCGATGAAGAGGTCTGTTATCATACCTGGGGAAACACAAACACACACTTGTCAGAATTAATTTGCGCACACAAGGCCTCTGTCACTGGTAAGCTTGACTCAACTCTTGGATTTTCACTTTCCCACCCTCTACAGGTCTGTATGGTCTACAAAATAAATATAAACTTTCCCAAGGATTGGCCTGTGAGAAGTCAATGTCAATTTATTTATAAAGCACATTTAAAAACAACCAATGCAAAATAAAGTGTTGTACAAAGTGCACCAATCAAATACAACACATCACAGTATACAAATACAAACACGACCCTAAACTGACTCGAACGCTATAGAATCAAAATATGTTTTAAGACCAGACTTAAATATCTCAGTGGTGGGAGATGACCTAATAAAAATTGACATTTTATTTCACAGTCTAGGGGCCAAATGAAAAAATAATATATCTCTCTGGCAGTTAGAAAAGAAAGCTGAAATAGTTTAAATCCGGTGGAAAGTCATGGGCACTTAACCTGGTTTGAAAGTCTAAAATGCTTGCCTACAACCTTGGACCTTTTCAAAGACTCCAAAAACCAAGCTCTGTCCATGCATTGGTAGCCACAGGTTCTGGAAAAGCATGTAACATGGTCCAAATCCCGTCAAAGGGGGTTGAATTTGACCAGGTTTATCTCAAATCTCAACTTTTCTGTCCAAGGACGCACCTGTTTGACTTAGGTAATGAAAACTATATTCTGTAAAAGCTTTCCTAAAAACATATTATTGAATAAATGGATATTACAAAGCAGACTAATGTATCAAGCAGGGGAAAAGGTGTCATGATTATATTCAGCAACCAAGTGAAAATTAGTTTTGCAAGCAATATCACAAGGCCACAAAGAAACGAGTTTTAGTGTCAGGCTACAGTAATAGCCTGATTGTATAGCTGGAGAGGGTCCAGAAGAAATCTGGTATCATGATTACAGAAAGGTTGAGTAACAGCTACCAGACGAGCCCTCACTGGAGAGCAGACAGAGGCAGATCTGCTTGACCTTTTGCTAAATCCATGTATAACTAGTTCAACCAATCAGAGGGCTCTGGCAACAACTGGCAACAGCCACGATCTCCAAACCTCCTGGACAGGCAAAAAGCACTATCAGAATTCTCCCATTCCATACCTCCCTAAACTGATCCATGCCTTTAAGAGGCTTTAGAAATTCCTACCCTATTTTCTAAAGCTGCCACCCTAACCCTTGTTATAGTGTAGATGTTTAAAGTTTGAATATTGTAACTTATTACTATATAACTATTTAGTTAGATTTGTAGTTGTTAATTATATAAGAGTATATATAACAGATGGTGATTATAAATTGGTGTACTGATCAGGCTACGACGGCAAGATATGCCAATAAAACCTACTACTACTATTACCACGAAACTAAGCAACTACGATGACCAAAAATAGCATTTATATTTACTTCTGGTGTAAAGCAATAAAACCGTTAGCAACTACCATATAATCTTTCCAGGTGAGCTGGTTGCTTCTTGTATTCCTCTAGCAAATAGGCAGACTCGTCTAGAATGTTGCGATACTCCGGAATGAGGAAGTCTGCAGTCCCCTCGTGAACCTGAAGCTCCTACAAACCAACACACAATCATAGAGAGACCATAGAGCAAGGGTTGCTATACTGAATTTGTTTCTGTGAAAATACTGACTGCCACGTTGGTACTCACTTTCAATGCGTCAATCAGCTGAACCTTCTTGGCCAATAGCAGCTGATACTCAAGCTTCGGGTGAATCATCTTGAGTGTGTGACCCACTGAGTCGTCATTGATATCTGGAGCAGCAGATACAATTTAGAAATATTTTGGCCGTGAAGGAACATATTGCGATGACGGTAATGAAAACATTTTAGCAGGAATATGCAAATCCAAAACGCTTCATGTAGTAGCGTAAAAAGATAATAATAAAATAAAATAATTGTCTAAAACACCTCACCATAAGAAATGTTGAGATTGATTTTCCTTTTGGTGGCTTCTTTGGAGAGGACATCTTTCAGTATGGAGATTGTGGAAATGTTGTCTGACTTGAAGTGGCACTCCCCTTTACTAAAATTACAAATTAAACCCCTTTTTTTTTAAAAAGGGGCACTGTGTAGAATCCTGCCTATAAACAATAACACCACTCGTCTCCTCCATGTCTTCCCTTACCCAACAAGACCAGTATAGTACTAGCTAGTCCAGGGGGGTTTAGGGTTGAAAGGATAGTACTGTGAGTGTCTAAAGTGAGTTTAAGGAGATTACAAATTATTGTAATCTGATAAATGGACCATTGAAAATCTTTAAATGCGGAATGTGTCAGGGACTGTACCGGATTTGTCAGGTTTTCTGACCAGGTTTTCTGTTTTTGTATTGTTTGGTTTTCTCCTGTCATATATCGCCTTCGGGCTCCAGCATGTCACATAAACTATTCCATTCCACCTGCCTATTGCATACACCTCTCACCGATCCCCTCATCAAAAAGCTCATATATTGCTTCTTTCATTTAATGAAATGAGTCGTTTGAGTGTTATTACACCAAGCTTTTTACAGTTCTGCTTGTTAGATCCAGAAAGTGGAGGCAAAAACTTTGGGGATTATTTCATAAATTCCATTGAACTGGGACAAGCTGAACACACAGTCAATCTGAGGCAATAAATAAAATCGTATTGAATTTAAAATCCTAACCAGTATGTGGCTTCCAGCTGCGTTCCAAGGAAAGTGTTCTGGAAGTAGAAAGTGATGTTCTCCCCGGCGGGGGTCTTCTCCGGGACCTCCGGCAGGCAGAAGACCACCCAGGAGTGGATCTCTGCAAAGCTGAATTGGCCAACTAGACTCAAAGTATTCATGGGTCTGTATGGAGCATTTGAAGAGGCAGAAATAGAGAATTAGAGATTGATTCAAAACATCATCAAATATTAAACCGCCACTAATTGGTAAATAGCCGTTTTGGGTGTAATGCCTTGCTCAATGAGAGAACAGCAGTTTTTTTTGTTTTTCCCTTTGTTGGCTCAGGGTTTACAACCAGCCACTTGGCTACCTGGCCTCCTCATCTTACCCCCCATCTACATTTCTGTCGACAGGACATAAAGGTTGCTGAACGTTGCCTTAAATACCGACCCGTTGTCCTCAAAGTCAAAAGTGTTTCAACAGCCCGGACAGGTTTGGTCAACATGTGACTGCTAGCTCTCCATCCTCCTCCTCACCTGTCCTGGTCGAGGACGTGCGTTCTCTGGTGAAGGGATAAGGGTTTGATGAGGTACTGGCGGACCTGGCAGGTCTTGGGTTGCAGGCGTGGGGTGATGTAGGCCTGCAGGGTACCGTATTGGCCCTCAATGGACCTGACCTGGAGAAGGGAGAAGATACACACAGCAATGCCCATGGCGTTGCAGAGATAAATGGGTTAGCTCAGGTTTGATGGGGAGGAAAACATCACAACTTCTACAAGAATGGTAATCGCTAACATGAGAAATTTTATTATTTTAAAGTTCCTCTAGAAAAATAAACTCTCACCTTCAGCTCAAGCCGTGTAGTATTTGCTTGGCATCTGTATGTAGCGAGGAGGAAGTTTCCATTTGGCTGCTGGAACAGAGAGCATCGTTTAGTGATCTAAAGCTAAACGTACAGTAATTTAAAGCACACCTACTCTCACTTCTATTAACGCTCACCTCTGAATCACATTCGCTGAAACTCACAACCGCAGAGTTCTTGTCAACGTCCAGCAGATCAATCGGTACGTCACTCTGTAAAGAACACCCTTCTTTCATGAACATGTTAGTGGATGACATGACAATTCACACAGCAAGGAAAGTCTTCTTCATAAAAAACAGCATACCAAACATTTCACTACATACAGATTAGAGCGCTGAGTCCCCCTCCTTCTACCTGAAGCAGGAGGTTGTCCATGGCGGTCTGCACTTCAAGGGCGAGGCTGTAGCTGGCGTCGTCCTGACAAAGGGTAAACTTATCGTTGACGCTGAACATGGGTACAGCAGAGACAGCCGTGCTGGACTGGGAAGTTTGCTGGTACCTTTCGCGCCCCTGAAGGACCTTCATCTGCAGTTGGTCAAGCTCCGCCCTGAGAGGGGTTGGGGCAACTGAGATTTGTCGCATTTAACCCTCATGGTTATACTACCAGTCAAAATGTTTGCGTGAAATGTCAGTTTGTTTGAACGAAAAGCAATTTTTTGTCCATTGAAATAACAAATAATTTATCAGAAGTACTGAGTAGACATTGTTAATGTTGTAAATGACTATTGTAGCTGGAAACAGCTGATTTGTAACATCTACATAGGCGTACAGATGGCAAATCTGTTTGAGGTTTCTGATCACAAAGAAGAACATTCATCAGATGCAGTTGGAGGTGCTTCAGGAAACAGGGGGCAAACTCTCATCAGTGGACCTCCACAAATTAACATCTAGAAGGCCGAATGATCATTTGGACGAAATCCAAATTTGAAGGACACAATTATTATTTCAATTACACAACATTATTTCTAACCTTGTCAATGACTGTATATCCTATTAATTGTGCTATTTATCCTATTAAAACGCACTTCATGTATGTTTTCGAAAACAAGGAAATTTTGACCCCAAACATTCAAATTAGCTAGCCACTAATGTTCATCAAAACACAGGATTGCTGGAATTAAGGACTAGTTCATTTCAGCCCAGCCCAACACTACGTTCCTCTGATAAAGTACCATGACAATCTGCTGTGAATGCTGGTGACGTCGACCACCATCCGGTAGTATACCTGAGGCCTGCCACTTTGCTCTGGGTTTCACGACTCATCTTGACCTCCTCTCCAGGACCGGCCTCTGCCTGCTGGGGCTCTGTAGTCAACCCTGTCACCCATCCTGGACACACACACACGTTGTTATTTAAAGTCTGTCACAACACTGCAGCAGCATAGCGCCCGCAACCCAAGGCGGAAGGACTTGGGTCCATCCTGGTTATTGGCTTTGAGGGCCAGTAGGGGACCCACTTCCCTCCTATCTAAATATCAAATCCCAACGCTCCGGTACAGTGAAGAGGCCCTTCGGCTCTCTTCTGAATGGAATGTTAAATAGTCTGTTGGTCCATAGCATAGAGGTGTGTTAACCCCACTGGCCTGGCTACATGGTCCATACCATAGAGG
>JACXGK010007283.1:9057-25900 GCA_016801125.1 Novumbra hubbsi | reverse complement strand
GGGGGGGGGGGGGGGGGGGGGGGGGGGGGGGGCGTCCACCCAGGCGGCATGATGTCAGGATTACCACTAATTCCCTTAATCATTTCCATCTATCGGCGAGCAGTACCACATCGAACCATGCGAGAATTCTCATTAAAAGTGCATTTCCGCATCTCTGCCGTTTCCAAGGTCTCAAAGCCGGCCCCATCATCTCATCATGGCTCCATCGATAATTTTAATACCCGTTAAAACAAAACCCGGATAAGGCGCGTTCCGCTCACTTATAGAGTAATCCCTTTCGTATCAGGTCCCTACGCAGTACGGATGGACTGAAAGATTCGCAGCCAACAGACCTGACCGGAATACAAGGTTAGAGAGCTGCACAGCCAGTCTCCAGCCAAAACCATTCAGACCAAATTGGCTATCGTTGTCACTCAGGACGGACGGCGTGACCCCACTTTGAGGTAGGACCGAAGCATCGCTGAAGCTATTCAGGGTGGACCATCAAACCCATCATAAACGCTCAAATGGGTCCTCTTTTTCAGCCAGACCTCTCTGATGGCAATGGCTCATTTGTGTGAACAGTATTGGTGGCCTGGTTCTTAATGACTCCGCTGGTAATTTCCAGTCGGGATTACATCTTAAAGTCTTGGCGAGTACGTCCTCGGTCAATCCCTCCTTGCCTGATACGCAATTATCTCACGGCAATGCTGTCCTCGCCGCGTTTGACAGTCGCCGGTGAGAATTGACCTTCCCTCCTGTTGTTTACGGATCGGCTGCTTTTGAAGTGTCACAATGCGTCCACCAGCCCTGTCCGGCGGTGGGGACAGATTACGCCGGCAACCACAGCAATGGATCACAGCTGCTTCCCTGCGCGTCAAGGCAGGCGCGGAGGCCGCCGGTGAGAGCGTGGCGGTGGGTAATTGAATATGGTTTATACAACATTAGTTTTAACCGTTGGTCATTTGCTGAGTGGAGCACTTTTTATTTTTGCCACTCTCTTTCCTGCTTTGTTTACCTCTGCCTGCTGAGCATCTCCTCGGCCGCCTGCCAAATAATGTGTCTCTAATCTAGAGGGGGATAGGGCTGCTGTAGTAACATTGTTATTGTCTTCTCTAAGGATATTTCTAGGCAACCTGGTTCCAGCTAAAGCCATTTAGCGCCGCCGCTAACTGTCATGGCTCTCTGAGTTTGTTGAGGGCGGGAGGCTTGCGGGTCTCTGTAACGCTGGGGTGTGGCGTCGACAACAGGGACGCGGCTGGTCTGGGGGGAAAGGCTTTTCTGCGTGGGAATAGTAAGATAGTAACCCAAAAAATGACATGAAACACATGTGTTTGTCTGAGAAACTTTGACAAAATCAGGGAGTTGGTTCGCGAGGAACAGACGTTCACCTTATCAGTAGGTCAGTGACAATGTTCAAGGTCCATAGGCCCCAAATTGCTTTTCGAGTACAAACAAGACCTTTTTCATCCACAGACGGAGAGGGAGAAACGTAGTTGACAAATGGTATCTTTCATCTGGACGTTAACGTTCATTCTTCACAAGAGACCATCTCTGACCTAGTTTATTCAACAAAAAACAAGAAAGACGGGAAAAGAAACGGAAGAAGATAATAAACCGAGCCACTGAGCAAGTGAAGTGCCCAAATCATATAAAGGGGTTTGTCCGAGTGGTTAAAACCCTCATCACAAATGGTCTAGACGCCACAAACCAAGGACTTTTAATCAAAGTGTGTAGGGTACGATTTTAGTGGTCCGCCTATAAACCCAATGGGACGGTTTAATCTTCTTGTGTTCTAAAAGGACCGTCTGTCCGACCAACTGGCGCCCCAGCATCCTGGCCTCTGCCCATGAACCCGTGTTCCCCCAATCAGCTTGGGCTCGCTCACCGCGAACTGGCCGACCTACGCCCTCTACCTGACATTGGCGGACACAAACGGTGCGATTTGATGGGTATGGCTTGGTTTGTCACTCTTCCATTAATTATGGATGGCCCTCAGCGGTCCGTAGACAGAAAACACACAGTGTCTCCCAAGAACACAGACATTAAGTATTTATGACTAGTTAAACATTTGGCCGGAGGGGAGATGTGGTGTGGTCATGGTTGCAGTACATTTGTTTCATCTCCTTTAGAGCTGGACAGACATGTATATGTTTTACAGTATAGGATGCCTTATAGCCTGTATAATATGTAAGTTGTGAGACTTATTTGTTAAAATTAAGACTGCTCTCATACTCATCGAAAGTATTTTCCCACGTTAGAGTCAGAGATGTCCAGTTCAGTAATGTAGCCCTGTGTCTCTGACAAAGTATCTCTGATTAGTGCTCTACTAAGGACTGGAGGAGGGAGGGTTGGAGGGGGAGAGAGAGAGAGGCTGAGTTAGCTCAAGAATCAACAACTAAGGTTATGCTAGGACAGAGTAAGGTTTCGCCTGCAATCCTCCCTTCTTGCTATGCTAACTCTACATCTCCTGAAGCCCAACTTGGGTTCTGCCAGGCTTGTCTCGCCTCCAGACTACTAAGGTTGCTCTGCAAATACTGGGCCACTGAGGGGAGGAGGGAAAAGAGAATGAAGAAAGAACTCAAACAGATTGACTGTCAAAATCCTTATGTGTCTCCCCACACAGCCGGGAGGAGATGGTGAGGTAAGGCCCAAATAGGGGGCGAGAGAGAGCTATTGTGGGAGGCAAGGAACCAATTATGGGCAAACGCCTCAACTCACTCCTCCTGGGGGACCACTCCGAGATGGGCCGGGGGAAGCTTACAGGCCGCAATTATTCCTCGACACAGTGTTTATGGCTATTGTTTAGGAGGGGGAAGGGTGATGGAATGAGAGCAATGGGGTGAGGGGGGGGGGGGGGGGGGGGGGGGGGGGGGGGGGGGGGGGGGGGGGGGGGGGGGGGGGGGGGGGGGGGGGGGGCGGAGGGGATATAGGGGGAGAGGGAGATGGAGGGAGAGAGCGAGAGGGGGGAAAGATAGGGAGAATGATGTAGAAATATTGTATATGACCGTGTCATAGCCAAGTCCCCCAGATGGCAGCTACGTCCAGAAGACCGGGGTTCAATCTGTATCCTCCTGTACTTAATGCCGTAGTAACACCGTGAATGTGTTTCCAAGGAGATAGGTGTGTGTGTGTGACAGATAGGACTGAAAGTTTTAGCCCGTGACGGTGTCCTTTAATGAGTCGTTCAAACCTTGTGAGGCTTTGAGAAACATGAACGCAATCGCAGTCATTCTGCCTCATGTTCACAACCTCATGGGAACCCTCTCGCGACCCCCCTGCTTTGAGAGCCAGTGCCTCACACCGCCGGTAAAGTAGCCCGAGCCTCGAGTGTGTCTACGGCGAATTGGACACGCGCCTCAAGTGCCGGCTGTGAATTGGACATTGAGAGGTTGCAGCGTCCAAATGGTTGATATCCAACAGACTCGCTCTGCGATGGGATTGGAGGATGCTATATCGCCAGACGCAACGAGGGACCTCGGTTTTTGGTTTCGTTTTCGGTTTTTAGCCTCCACTCCCCCTACCCAGCTGCCCCCTCTTCCTGGCTCAGAAAGGCCTGTGTGACATCCGGCGCGGTGAGTTGGCTTAGCGGCTCATTTTTGTTTTCTCTCCTCCCACCGACGGAAAGCTTATCTGTTGGCGCCGACCCCTTCAGGTTTTCCTTGTCGCCTCCGTGTCACTCAAAACACTCTGATCTCTCATCAATATTCATGAGGCCTTAGTGTGCTGCGCAAACGTTGTGGAGGCGTCATGGAGGCGTTTTGGAGACTCTGACGATGTAACGGGGACAGGCTTTAAAACTGCGAGCGCCGATGCCTTGTTGTTGGGGCGATGGTGTTCAAAGTGGGTAGGTGTGCGGGTGTTTTATTTTTCTGTGTGTGTTCTTATGTGGGTACTTGTGTGTGTGTGTGTGTGTGTAGGAATCGATGTGTGTGCAAGTGTGTGTACTCAAGCAGAAGGCAATTTTTTCGCTGGGAAGTTCTGACAGGATCCGCCAGAATAGTTTATATTCTCCTCTGACGAGAAAGAGACTAAGGAGAAGGAGATTTGCATAAAAAGACAGAGAAGGAGATCTGCAGTCATTGACAAATTTGCATAAAGGGACAGAGGAGATGGAGATCTACATAAAGGATCAGAGGAGAAGTTCTGCATAAAGGGACAGAGGACAAGGGGATCTGCAGAAAGGGACAGAGGAGAACGAGATCTGCATAAAGGGACAGAGGGGAACGAGATCTTCATAAAGGTACAGAGGACAAGGGGATCTGCAGAAAGGGACAGAGGAGAAGGAGATCTGTACAAAGGTACAGAGGAGAAGATCTGCGTAAAGGGACAGAGGAGAAGGAGATCTGCAGAAAGGGACAGAGGAGAAGGAGGTGATGTCAGTGACACAAACTGAGACATAAGACAAAGTGAGGAACACATCAGATTTAAAATGGGGAGAAATGGAGAACATGTCATTTTAACAAGATAGAGGCAGAGAGATAGTGGGGGATAGGCAGTGAGAGAGAGGCAGTGAAATAGAGGGAGAGAGGCAGTGAGCTAGAGGTAAAGGGGGAGAGGTAGAGAGAAAATGGGAGAGAGGTAGAGGCAGAGAGATGGAGATAGAGAGATTGAGGAGGAGAGGTAGATAGATAGAAGTAAAGGGGGAGAGGTAAAGAGATACAGGTAGAGGGAGAGAGATAGGGGGAGAGGCAGAGAGATAGAAGTAAAGGGGGATAGATAGAGGGGGAGAACGGGGGAGACTACCCATCCATCTGGAAGGAGGTCTGTGTGTTGGCTGACATGGGGAAATGGGGAAATTGCCTGATTTGTTATTGGGATTGTATATTGCATGCGTTCTTTAATTATTCCCCTTTGGTAATATGTACATTGTTATGTAGGGTAGACAGAGTGGAGGGAATAAAGTAGGGAGAGCATAGAGAGGTAGAGAGAGTTAAGAGAATAAAGTAGGGAGAGCATAGAGAGGGGTAGAGAAAGTGAAGAGAATGAAGTAGGGAGAGCATAGAGAGGGGTAGAGAAAGTGAAGAGAATGAAGTAGGGAGAGCATAGAGAGAGATAGAAAGAGTGAAGCATATGAAGTAGGGAGAGTATAGAGAGAGGTAGAGAGAGTGAAGAGAATGAAGTAGGGAGAGCATAGAGAGAGATAGAAAGAGTGAAGAGAATGAAGTAGGGAGAGCATAGAGCGAGGTAGAGAGAGTGAAGAGAATGAAGTAGGGAGAGATATACTGTGCATGTATACTGTATGTAGAGACACGAGATATAGAACGCTGAGAACAGAGGTTGTGATGACCGAAGGCTACTGATTAATATAGTCAGGAGTTAACAATGCCTCATTTTGCATGATGAACGGAGCCAGCTTGGCTCGACAACCCAATGCTCAGAGATGAGAAGACGGCCCGAACGAACAGGCCTCCTTCATCTCGTTATCTAATTGAGGCTGCTGTTCAGTCTGAGTATTGATCATGGAAAAGGCTTGACCTCTTGGTCAGGGATTTTGGCGTTAGTTCCAAGAATACGGGTGCAATTTGAACCATAGGCTTTGAAAATAACTACCGATTTAAAGCAATCTTCATATCCCCTCATTGAAATGCGAAGGCCTCCAACTCATCATGAGAGAAACTGCCATGTCTATGGAAAAGTGAGAGGGCCGGCCATTACCCAGACGACACTCTCGCTATTACGCCCTGCAGCTTTTTCAGTCACCTGTTGGCGTGATGGGTTTTGAACGTGTCGCCGTGGCAACGGCTGTCATGTTTTGACGCTGACTGGCTCTAACGGTGTTTCTGTGAATTCCGACCAAAGTGGATTAACGAAATGGCCCTGTCGTACCAAGCGCTTGACGCTGATTGCCTTTGCTGTCCCTGACACTTGCACAGATTCAGTTTACCTTTGATTCGATTTGTCTCGATCCATTGATTGTACTTCTGAAACAGTGGGGCTAGCCGACTGTTTGTTTTTTAGATGCCGTGTAAACAAAAAAATTGGTGTTGCTTACTTCTGACTGTCAACACAAAAAATATTACTTTTTCCGATTCATAATTTCACTCAAGAGGCAGGATAACCTTATTGATACAATATTTAGTTTTCTGGACTACCAGTCAATAGTCATTGAAGTCGGGTTGATACAGTTTAAAAGCCAATAAAGGCTGCTTATTCTCAGTTATCATTAATAATGTCTCGAGTGCTGCACAGCAAATGAAAATGGCGGAGGACAACATTTCTTGGTTGCGAACGGGGCCTTTTGAAAAAACAAAACCGCCATTAGACATTTAAAAAAGGTGAGGACATCCGTGAGTAAACAAAACACCACACCTTGTTTCTCCAATTGTCAGATGATCTAATCCGGTGTCGTTGCACGTGCAGTTCCCAGGGTCACTCGTGTGAGAGACCTAACATTATTCCTCAGCGTTAATCCTAAAAACAGGGACGCGACACCGGTAACCAGCCGGACCAAAGGCAGGAACCGATTCCAAGGCCAGGGGGAACAGCAGAGACATCCCTGTCAAACTCAGTCCACCGCGCCGGTGCGACAGTAATCCAGAAGCCAGGCACCTGCATAGCTCTGGTCCTGCCTCGGCTAGTTCTCATGTCCTTGAACAAATGCCAAATAATTGCCCTGACGTGGAAGCTACGCCATCCGAGCACCGCCCCGCGCAGACAGGTGGCATTACCGCTCAGAGTTTAGGACTCTGGCACGCCCCCTCGTGCCCGCCTACCCTGATTCGGGGCAGGCGAGGGCTGCAACCCTACCAATTACGCGGTGCGAGGCGGTACCCTATTGAACAGGGTGGCTTTGAAGCTGTGTAGGTGGTGGAGATGGTGGTGGTTTGATCTTTGGGGAATTGGCGATGGCTGTGCTTCATGAGATTTTATGCCTCTGATTTGAGCTTCATGCAGCTGCCTGTCACACGGAAGCAGATGCGATCACACAGAAGTGTGTCTTGGTATAGACAGACCTGTGGTAATCCCCGTAGGTGTAGAGCATTTGGAGGGCCAAACTCTCTCCTCTCCTCCTCCTCCTATCCTCTTTTTTCTACCCTCACCTCCTCTACCTTCCTGTCACCCCCCCCCACCTTCCAATATTGTCTCTGAATTTAGATTTTAAATCTCGAGCACACAGAGCGGTGTAAGCTACGGAACCTGGGTGCCGAAATACCTCCAACGCTCTCTGTAGTTTGTTGGCTGGAGCCCACTCCTTGCCAGAATAATTCATGGCTGCTGTGTCATGATCTGTGTCGACCTCAAAGAGAGGGGCCTTTTCAGAATGATAATTTATTGAAATGCCAGCCACCTCTGACACCTCACATTGGTTGGTTTAAAACAACATCGCATAACATGTGCAATATTCTGAATCTGAACTGTCCCCGATTCAACAGTTGCACGAATGTGAAGACGTTGGAGTGCTCACTCGTACACGCACACACACACACTCACTCGCACACACACACACACTCACACACACACACACACACACCGCTGGCGCACTTGGTCTTTTCCCATTTCATGTTGAACAGCTCCGAAAAAAAGGATACTGTTTAAAAAGATCTCATCCTCCTTCTTTCCCGGCTCTTCTTGAAACGTATTGTTGCCTCTAGATCTTATTTTAAGCCTGTGGTTATGTAAACTACATGGTTCTGCAGCACAACCAGTGTTTTTTAAGTGACAGCCAGTGTAGCTTTGGATTTCATGTCATCTTCTGCACGCTGATGCTGCTTGGAGCTGTGTTTTAAGATAACATTTAGAGTTTGATACATATGTACAGTACATACATACATACATACATATGCACACACACACACACAAACACGTGCAAACAGCCTTGCATTTTTATTTATAAAACAAAATAATCTATGTTCCCTAAACCGAACCTACATTTTGTAACATTTATGCCTAAAGTTATCCTAGCTCTAACATGTCTAACCAATCTTACCCATAATGCCTAAACCTAAAAGTAACCCGTTTTACCCTAAATCTAAACCGTGTGCTGGGTTTTCCTTCATGGAGACTGACAATGTTCTAATGTGACCATGTGGTTCATGGTTTACTATGCTTTTGAGGCCTTTTTTTACACTGTGAAATAAAGAAGCATAGAAACACACACCCCCCAATGTGCTGAACCACACCCAACAATGTGCTGAACCACACCCAACAATGTGCTGAACCACACCCAACAATGTGCTGAACCACGCCGACCAATGTGCTGAACCACACCCACCAATGTGCTGAACCACACCCAACAATGTGCTGAACCACACCCAACAATGTGCTGAACCACACCCAACAATGTGCTGAACCACACCCAACAATGTGCTGAACCACACCCAACAATGTGCTGAACCACACCCAACAATGTGCTGAACCACACCCAACAAGGTGCTGAACCACACCCAACAATGTGCTGAACCACACCCAACAATGTGCTGAACAACGCCCCCGAATGTGCTGAACCACGCCCCCGAATGTGCTGAACCACACCCCTCAATGTGCTCAACCACACCCCCTAATGTGCTAAACCACGCCCCACAATGTGCTGAACCACTCCCCTCATTGTACTGAACCACACCCCCCAATGTGCTCAACCACGCCCCACAATGTGTTGAATCACACACATTGTTGGACAACAATTAATGATGTATGGTAAAATGTATGGACATTGTCTGCAACTCTGCGACAGATCCAGATTAACCTGTCCATGCTCTGCATATTGACCTGACACACACTTCAGAGACAAACATCAAGGAGAGAGAGAACGCAAGAGAGGGTGATAGGGGAGTTTTTTTTAAATGCCAATCGGGAAATATGAAATATGAGATAACATTGAGGTGCTTGAATCAAATGACATCATATAATTTATCTAAAAATTGCAATCTTTATATATATAGCTATATTTCTTATATCTATTTAATCTCACATTGCTTAAACAAATGAAATAATAGAGGAAAAATTGAATCAATATGCACACTAAAACGAGAAAACACGATTAGACACGTGTAAAATAGTAACAAAATAAAAAGAAATCTCCTACGATACTGTTGGCCAACAGCAGGAGACAAAGAGGGGCACCTTGCCCAGTGCCAAAGTAATTACTCTGCCAGATTCTTCCAGGTTACGCTATTTCAAACACTTTGTTGTGTCATCTTTTTCCTTTTTCCCATAATCCCCTGAGAAAGTGACTGGTCTTAGTCATGTTGCTGGCAGAGACTCCTGATGTCTCCATGTCTCCCTTTTCCCTCTGCTCCTCTCACTCTGTTCTCATTCTGTCTCTCTTTCTCTCCCAATTTGCTTTCTCTCTTTTCTTTCTCTCTCCCTCCTCTGCCACTCTCTCTCTCCCCACCTCTCCCCCCTTCGTCAGTGAGTCAGCCCATATGCACAGAGATTCCAATAACACCTGTGCATACCCTATTTGTCTCACTTTCGCACATTGTGATGGTTTGCTCATTAACACAATTGCACAATTATGTCATTTTGGCCCAATAACTTCCCTGGTTACTAGGTCCTATTATTTGAAAGTTACGGGGTTAATGTCGACTTAAATTACTTATGCTCATAATTTTCCACCATTCTCTTTATCCTTGTTTTTATCTCTATTTTTCTATTTTAGCAGTTGATTCCTGAACTGACTCTGTCTCTCTCGTTCTCTCCCTCTTTGTTTTTATCTATCTATCTCTTCCTCCTGTTATCTCTTGCTCTCTCATTGCTTTATTTAATCAAATGGTCTAGAGGTGCAAATAAAAACATTCTTGGGTGACATTAGTAAGATAATTGTAATCTCCCTCTCTCCCTCTCATAATGACTTTCTCTCTTTCACTCTCTTTCATATTCGTGGGACTCAATAGACCCGAGGCAGTTGGGTCAGCCACAGATTAATCACTGAAGTCTTTCCCCTTATTTGCACTTAATATGCATCTGCTAAGCTAACACAAGCAAGTGTTTGAATATGGTCATTCCGTTTATCATTTAACAAGTCAAATTCGTTTTTTACGACCCTCAAACTTGAAGTATCTTGTTTATGTGACGGCATGTAATGACAACATTACACTGTCTTATGAATCGACCTCCAAGGTTAGCTAGCTATGGTGACAGATTAATCTACCTCTCCACTGGTGTTGTGTCCTTTGCTTAACAGGCCATGAGTGTTGTGGTTTGTTCACTGGGGTGTATGAAGCCAGCTAGTGGGTTATCCCACTTAAAACATGTGGCTGCAGACAGGATTCAGACCGAGGACTATAAGGGCCTTCTCTTTGGGTCCTCTTGTCCTCACCTTGTGTCCCTGGCCTCGGTGGACCCATCGCAAGGCGTTGGTGTGGCTGACGGTACTTCCTGCATCCACGGTGTGGGTCAATGGGAAAACATCTCCACCGCCTTCCCCGTCCCCCTCTGCGGTGTGTCCCGCGGTCGGTGTTGGATAGCAGGGCCATGTCAGCGGGATACCACACGCACAAACGCACACATACAGTGACCACAATAGCCTGTCTATTGACGTTGGGGCCTCAGAGGGATCGATTCCATGAGAGGACGCGATGCGACCGAAATGTGCCTCCCTCCCTGCCATATGTGTCGCCCAGCTATTCCTTTTACTTCAGTGCAGGTTACAGCATCAATCTTATACACTTACTGTAATGAAATGTTAGGTTTCATTGCGTCCTGCCATCCCGCTGCCTAGCAACCGTTGAGCCTTCCCTAGTTCCGTCTGACTAATGAACTTGGATTTGTCAAATTGACGAGGAATTTGTTTTGGCGGGTTAAGGGGGTATTGTGTCGCTGTTGTTGCTGAGCGAGTGACCACCACTGTATTGTATCGCAGCTTGTTCATGGTGTAATGGCCGATTACCTGTTAATACGTTGTCTACGGTTCCTGTTGAGGTTAGTCTCTTCATTAAACACAAGTCATTTACAAGTGTTTACAAACGTTGCAGCTGTGGAGTTATTTCAGACAATGCCCGATTCTCGGTTTTTATACTAACGTTTCATTTGAAAGTGCCTTAACCGGGACCTGTTTAGCTCCTCAAGCTTATGCAGAGGCTTTAGGCCGAAGGTCTAACATATCCTTGTCATCGCTTGGTGCCCTAACTAGGTCCCCGCAGAAAGCCATTCTGTCCGTTGCTGGGCACAAAACAGACAGCTCAAGACACCAACTGCCCGATCGCCACATCCACGGTTGTACGACCGCTGCCACCGACTGACAATGACTCAGACACAAGGGTCCCTGCAATCCTCCCTAAAGAAACGGACAACTCGCTAAGTAGCTTGTTCACTCTCTCCCTCCTCCCTATTCAATGATTTGATTTGGGCAGGCCTCTGACAGGCAGGAGCCCACAGTCGTGGGGTCTCACCAGCGGCGGCCCCAGCCGGGCCACCAAAGTGACGTGCCGGTTTGGCAGGCGGGAGGATGAGCGGTGTGAGGCCAACGGGGGTGGGTGGGGTTGAATCGGGCGAGGGTGTTACACAGCTCACTTGTCCCCTCCAAATCTACGCCAGGGCCAGGAAGGAAGAGCTAGGCCAAAACGTGTCGAAGAGGCGGAGAGGCTGGGTTTGCTGTGCCGTGGAGGACACTTCTCAATCGTCAACTGTCTCGAGAGTGCCGGGAGGTGCAGCGAGACAGGAGATCAGTAAGGGGAAAAAAAGAAACCCTTAAAAATGAAAGCGAATACATCGCTGCAATGAAGATGTAGCATCAAACCGATGTTGTTTTATCAGTTAATAGCGAATATCAAACAGAGGCATTTACTTGCTTGACTTAGCGTTGTCAGGGAATTCATACCAGCTGGCAAATGCACTGAGCAAATATGGCAAGTGGAGAACATTCCATTTGATCTGTTTATTATCATCGTTAGTGTTCGAGTAGCTCCAGCTCCACCAGCCGACGGCATGAACAGAGACTGGTGTGGTTTTATGTGAGGTTCATTGTGGTGAAGCTGTGTTCTCCCTGTGTGTCTCTGCGTTCATTCCTCCCGGAGAGGTAGACCATGGGGAGGGAGGAAGGCTCTGAAGACAGGGGAGGTAGCCGGCGGCACTTTAAGCCGCAAACAAACACCCTCTGTGTCTTAATTGGAGTGCGTTTCCAATTATGTTCTTGGCTGGAAGACCTGGCTTTCTCTGCAGTGTCTGATCCTAAGACGCCGTGCCTTCACGGGTTGTATCCTGCTCCAAAATCCCTTTGGAACACAATCATTCTGGGTCTTCCTTATGTCTCTGATTCATGGAGTGCGAGGCTGGAATGATCTGCATGACTACAGGGCTTTATCGTGTCTACGGATAAGGATTTTTCCGTGTTCGTGTGACGACATGTTCAGTTTATTCATTTGTCCCTTTTTTTTTGCCTTAATTCACACAGTCAGTCTGATGCTTAACAGCTGAGTTCTGTGTTGGAGCAAATGTACAATTTCTATCAAAATTGTACAGAAAATGTACAATTTTGATAGAAAGTTGGATTGATAAGTAAAACATCACCTGGAAAGCATTAGGGTCGCCCAGTAGACATCAAACAGTCCATGTGCAAGGTGCATAGCAGGCAAAAGCAATTTTACCTACTCTAACGAAATCAGAATTAACCCTGCGGTACCTCTAAGACTAACCACTCTTTAGAACATGTTTGAGAACTGCTGATTTGCCCATTTATGTTTGAGGCTTAATGTTTTTTGCATTATCTAACTGGAAAAGTCTCCAGACATTATCGTGTACGTCTGCACAACAAGCGATCAATAAGCAATGGGATCCTCTTGACTACCTCTTATGCATCTTTTATACATGAGGAATGATCCTGTAAGTCATCATTCACAGTCTGCTATCATAGCTCTATGACATTGTGATTGGACACAGGGTGGTTTTTCCCAGAAGAATACCCCTGTTTGGTTTCCTGGAAGCCTATTTTCAAGGGCCTATTTTGTCTTTCTGATTAGTTTATGTCTTCTGATCCATGATGAAAATAGGTCTTCGATTTGATTTAAGAGGCTGGGCGGAGTGGGGGCGCCAAATTCTTGGGATTTTCAGAATAAAATAGATTTATTTTCATAATTTCAAACAATAGATTTTCCAGAGATTTTCACTTGAAGAGATTTTGAGTGGCATTAGACATTCAAGAGGTATTCAGAGGTATCTGCTACTGTCTGATTGCTGATTGTTTGGCTGTAGGCTGAGTTCAAGAAGATCCAGCTGTTTGGGGTTATTCACGTTTTAGGAAATGTTCTTTCAATCTCTGAATTATGGTTGTTCTGTTACTTCGGTGTTCTGTCTGTAACTTCAGAGGGTTTTCGTAATATGTGTGAGTGTGTGTGCAAGCAAGCAAGCAAATACAAAAGACAACCCATTGATCAATGCAGAGATGTTTTTTCCCTCCTTTTCTCCCTTCTTCCTGTTTAAAATGATTGAGGGCCATTCATTGCCTGTGCGACACTGAGGCCTTGTGGGACTTGTAGGCTCAGAGGCAAGGCTGAGAGCTGGTGCAGCATACTTACGCAATTAACTACAGGACCCATATTACCCTGGTGTAACCAGCTTAACCACTGCTGCTTGTTGGAATTGAAGGACTGCGCAGTCAAGTCTGAATAATCAGTTATTTCTTCTGATCTCAATTACTCTTTCATGATGTGCACTTTTTCTTCTGGAGTTTTCACGCTGGAGTGGTGTTGACAGATATGACAGTGCTAATCAAAGGAGGTGGATTAAAATGGTAAGGATATGAGCCATGTGCGTCATAAGCTTTGACATTCAGAGACTTGGGGCGTCTTGTGTGTGTGTGTGTGTGTGTGCGGTAAGTGACTTTACTGCAAACGGCAAGAAACAAAATGCATAACAGGACATGAATCTCAGTCAAACACGTCATACGACCTAACTTGTGAGGCGTCATGGCGAGAACAAAAGTACATTCTCTACGATTTGTCTCACAAACTGCTCGGACCTGCCAAAATAAGTTGAGTATGCCCTGTTATGGTCCAAAATCACTGGGTCTCTCTCTCCATTCCCCCTGAAAACCTGGAAACGTCCGGTTGTGGGGTGTTGGCAGCTGCTCAGAGATGTGGTGTGATAACTGAAGTGTAGTAGTTGTATGGGCTGGAGTGCACCTCATGTACACAATGTTATTATGTCAATGGTGTCTCAATGTTATTTCATTCTCAATCGATGTTTTACACAATGTTTTGTCAATGTTCTATCAGTGTTGAAGCATCAATGTTATATCATTGATTTGTCAGGGTTACAGTGTTGTTTCAATGTTGTTTCAGTGATACAGTAAATAAACTTTAGATCAATGTTGTGTCCACGTAATATCTGGGTTGACTCGATGTTGCATCAACTTATATACCTTTTATATTAAAGACATTTCCGTTTGATCATAGGAGCTTCATGACTAACTGATCAAGGATACAGAGACATGGGCGTCTTTGTGGCAATGCATGTCTTTGCGTGTGTGTTGTGTGTGTTTTGCGTATGTGTATGTGTTGTGTCCAGTGTGTATATTGTACATGCTTGTCTGCACCCTTGCGTCGGTGTCTTTCAAAAACACTCTAAAGACCGAAATAAATGAGTTGGTTTAATGATACAGTTGGAAGTGGAGGGAGGAGAAGGAGGAGGAGAAGGAGAAAAAGGAGGAGAAGGAGAGAAAGTGTGGAAGGAGCTGCAGAGAAAGCCAGGAAGGGATCTTTTCTGTGGGCCTCCAAAGGTTCAGAACTAATTAAAATAACCAACCCCGGCAGGGCATTATCTCCCAAACTTTGTCTAACACCGCGCGCGTTCCAAGTGGGACGCTACTTCCGACACACTGCCCTCGTTTTGACCAGTGCCCTATGAGCGAAGTGGACCGCATAAGTGTAAATGGGGGTGTTTGTGAGTCACCCGCTGTCTCCAGTGGTAATTGAAGTCGGGATCCTCTCCCTCTGGCTCTCAACCTTAAGAGAAAAGGCTGCTTTGAAATCTCTCTTCACCGGGAACCCCTGTCCCTCCTATCTGCCGTCCTTCTTTCATTTCCAAATTACCGAGGGTGGCCTTGACGTCACTCTGCTACCCTGTAATCGAACCGGCAACCTCTTTTGAGTTTACTTGTTTCGTTTACAGCGCGCTCAGTACGCTCCCTTCCCTCTTTCGATTCTTTGGCTATTGGGAGTTTACAGGATAAGCCGTGCCTTGTTGTGGTGGATGTAAGGGACGACGCCGGAGCTGGAGGATGAGAGAGGAGAACGGGCCAAGAGAAGAAACGGCCCATTGGGTTCAGTGGCTGGGGCCCGGCGGCGATGGAGGAACTGATTGTTTACAGGAAGCACCTGCCCCATTGGTCCCTGAACTCAGCTTGTAAACGGCCACCTTTTCTCGTCCCCGAAAAAGGTTCATGGACCGGATGAGAGCATCAGTCTGTCTGATCTGTGGGAAGGGTGTGTGTGTGTGTGTTTACGGACGGAGTGTGGGCTCCTGCGAGTCGCCTGCATTTACCCGGTGCCTAAAACGCCGTCTCGCAGGGAAGCCAAGGTTCTCGGTTCAGCACCGGGTCCCTTTTGGTGCCGGTTAGAGCCCTGGCTGATGCACACCGCTCCGTAAGCCGAGGGCGATGGGAGGTCGCTACGGCTTCTTTACCAGGGATTTTTCAGCGCCGCCGTCCCCCGCCCCTCAGCGGAGAGACGACATGCAATCACTTCCAACGAGGCCTCAAACGGGGCTTTCATCAGCGTGGCTCGGCGACAGAAGCAGGCGATGCTTGGACGCGACACGGGCGAGGAAGCACTAAACAAACGGCAGCGCCTGCGAGCAGATGCCCGATATTTAGATCCACGCCAGTTCCAATCGGATGGCACAATAAAGGGCCGGCCTTTTTGATATGTAAAGCGCAACTGTAGATGAAACCAATGTGCGGGGGGTATCCATGTGACTGTGTGTGTGTGTGTGTGTGTGTGTTGCGCACCACCGGGCCTGACAGAAGGCAGCAGTGGAAGCAGTTGAGTGAATTAATGCAGTGAATTCTCTTCAGCACTGCAGAAAAGGGGAGGGGGGGCGTGGGTGAGGGCGAGAGAGATGGGAGAGAGGGGAAAAAGGGAGGGGGAGTATTGAAAGCCTTGATGTTTCACTGATCGCAAAGTATTTTTTGCGGGGCAATGTGTCGTGGGGGTCATATTGATCTTGCTATCTGACTGGTGCAAAATCTGATCCTGTTTGGGTGCAACCAGGAAGGTTTAGTGACATGAGAGCGTAGGGCAGCCTGGTTCAACCGTGTGACACGTCCACGTGAGAGACGTCGGGATCCTACCTGGCAGGTCACAGCCAAGATGAAGTATCGGCGAACAGCCCATGATGGATCGACTCGGCTGTTAGCTTCTCAGCAGAAGCTAACAAGTGGTTGTTTTTGTCACCTCTAAATATGGTTTCATTTAATTGCCAACTATCGGTCCATTTCTGACAGATAACTTCAACAGGAGGAATTTAACAGCAGAGCATAGCCGACGTCAAGCTCTTTTCAGAAAGCCTCTTCTGATGAAATGAGCAGAATGACACAAGGCTGTTCTGTTTGCTTTTCCATGTGCTGGATGGATGGAAATGCTACCCCCAGGTACCGACACCGTGTTAGCTAACAACTGTGGTTGTGAACCTCACGGAGCGACTTGCTATGTGAAACGGAGCTTAATAGGCACAATGGCTTTTCCCAGAATAATCAGAAAGTAGTAGTTTCGACATGCTCTTCGAGAGGTGATACTATTACAACCCAATAGCTGTGACATATATTCCGCGGCCTTTCCCCGAACGTCAGTGGTTGCTGCGGCGATGGCTTCACGTTGTAGCCGTGCAGCCGTGTGAACGCCACGTTGCCTCTTCAGCGGTTGCTGTGCGGATGACACTGCACTATGCCCCCCCCCCCCCTTCAGACCCCCAGGTGTCGTCACACGTC
>JACXGK010007282.1:0-25796 GCA_016801125.1 Novumbra hubbsi | reverse complement strand
AGCATGTATTCTCATGTTTGTTTTTCTCATGCTTTTTAAGGTTCTGTAGCTAACTAAAACCAGTTCCACACTGAGAACGATAGCATGTATTCTCATGTTTGTTTTTCTCATGCTTTTTAAGGTTCTGTAGCTAACTAAAACCAGTTCCACACTGAGAACGATAGCATGTATTCTCATGTTTGTTTTTCTCATGCTTTTTCAGGCTCCCTAACTGGGCAAAGTTCATTCCACATTTGGAGCTATGAATGGTTTCTCCCCTGTGTGCGTTCTCTTATGCAGTTTCAGACTCCCAACCCTGGTAAATCCTTTTCCACACTGTGTATGTGCATGTGTATTCTCTCATGGTGTTTCATGCTCGCAAACCCCTGAAGGTCTCTTACCGCTGTCAGACGCTAGCCTTTCTCCTGCCAATGACAGAGTATTAAAGTACACAGAGACCTGAATGAAACCACCTCAATTCAAATGTCTTCCTATGAAGTTCCTTATTATAAGTTCTCTGTCAATTAAAGGGGGTAAAATAATAGTTCGTTTTTGTATAAAGTATTTATGATTAACTGGAAATACCGGTTAACTGTGCCATAATCACTGTCCCAAAATGCAAATCATCAACTAACATCCACTGGTAATGTATCCATGTGCTTCTAATCATTTGACCACTGAAATGCGGTTAGTTGATCATGGAGTCGTGCACTCTTCTTTCCTCGGTCATTCTGAACGCGTCGTCTTCTTTTAATGTAAGAGCCTCTCCTTCGTGTTTTACCGTGACAGCCTCTTCTCCCTTTTTGGCGGCAGTTTCTTTCTCTGTCCAGCAAAGCTGTACTCTTGCTGGAGGTGAGTAGCACCTTAGGGAACTCATGGCCTTGGATGTTAGCTACCTAGTTATCATTCGCGACTAGCCCTGTCACTGCTTATTTAACCTGCCAGATTACTAACAATGTAAATACTGTGCAAAACGTGGTAACGAGTAGATGTTTATTTAAATAGCGGTTGACATGAAACGAGAAGTTTCGGTTGTTGGCTGGCCCACTACCAAACGGACAATTGTTGTTGCTACTGCTGTGGACGTTCTGTTCTGTCCAACAGATTATACGTCATGCAGGAGCATCAATATTAAAGGAGCATATCGCCAGAGCAGGTAACGCAGATTAAGAAAATAAATGAAAAATGAATCATTGTAAGATGATATCGGTTTTGCATTTGTAAATATTTTTGGGAAAATAAATTGCATAAATATTTAACCACAAATGGAACATATTTGGTACAGCTTTCCCTGCAATAACAGCAGCAACTGGCAACTCTCGCCAGTTGTTAATGTACCATTTCCTTAGTCTCACTATAAATCACCAACACAAATATACATCGGGGAGATAGCAGATGGCACAGTTCCAAATTTAAACAGCTCATATGTTCAAACTGGCAAATTCACAATTGATTTCATCCCAATGACATTTTAAACACAATTAATACAATTACATTGCATGTGACATTAAAGCACAATCTCAGTCAAGTTCCTCAACTGGAGAAAGATAATTCCAGATTAAGAGCATTGATAAGGTTTCTCTTTAGTGTGGATTCTTTCGTGGTCATTCAGTTGCTTTAACGATGTGAAGCTCTTTCCACATAGTGAGCATAAGTAAGGCTTCTCCCCTGTGTGTATTCTTTCATGCATTTTCAGGTTCCCAATTTTTGTAAAACTCTTTCCACACTGGAAGCAGTGGTAGGGCTTCTCTCCAGTGTGTATTCTGTTATGTATTTTAAGGCTCCCTAATGCAGTAAAACACTTCCCACATTGCGAGCAGTGGAAAGGCTTGTCTCCCGTATGTGTTCTCTCATGTTTTTTCAGATGGCCTAACTCTGTAAAACTTTTCCCACACTGTGAGCAGTGGTGAGGTTTCTCGCCTGTGTGTATTCTCTTATGAACTTTTAGGCTGCCTAATTCAGTAAAATTCTTTCCACACTGAGAGCAGTGATAAGGCTTCTCTCCTGTGTGGGTCCTCTCATGCCTTTTCATATTGCCTAACTCTGTAAAACCCCTTCCACACTGGGAGCAGTGGAAAGGCTTCTCTCCTGTATGTGTTCTCTGGTGGGATTTTAGGTACCCTAACTTAGCAAAAGTCATTCCACATTGACTGCATTTGTAAGGTCTCTCTCCTGTGTGTATTCTCTCATGAATTTTAAGGTTTCCCAACTCAGTAAAACTTTTGTCACACTGAGAGCAGTGATGAGGCTTCTCTCCTGAGTGTGTCCTCTCATGCCTTTTTAGGTTTCCTATCCTCCTAAAACTCACTCCACACTGGGAACAGTGGAAAATCTTTTCTCCTGTGTGTGTTTTTTCATTCTCTCTGAGATGCCATGATTGGCTAAATGTCTTACCAAAACATTGTGGTGGTTTGGTGGTTTTTAGATCTGGTTCCTTTGAAGGGCTCTTCCTACTATCAGAGTTTACATTAGATTTTTCACCTGTGTGTATTCTCTCATGCTTTTTCAGATTTCCCAACTGTGTGAAATGCTTTCCACACTGGGAGCAGTGGTAAGGCTTCTCTCCGGAATGTATTCTCTCATGCCTTGTAAGGTTCCCTAATTTGGTAAAACTCTTTCCACAGTGGGAGCAGTGGTGTGGCCTTGCTGGTTTGGCCATGTCCGTCTCTTGGGCTTTTCTTCCACCTGCCAAAAATGTATTACATGATTAGTTTAACAGAGACCTGAATCAACACGCTGTGTCTTCCCAGAACATTTTAACTTGATTAGATAAAGAAGTTTCAAATGTTTTTGAGTTATAACATTTAAAGTTATGAAAGTGACATGGTCTAATCAAATCCCTGCTCAAATGAGTTGTGTGGTACATTTGGAGCTCATTTCTTTTTCATGTTGAAGACAGTTCCCAGACCTGGATCAGGGCATCAGTGAGCTCCTGGACAATCTGTGGTGCTAGCCAGCGGCGTTGGAGGCACATAGCGCCCCAGAGGCCCCCAATTCATAACGTCCCATTATACGTCCCAGAGGCCCCCAATTCATTTCTAGTCTGGGGAACGTGAGTGTCAGTCAATGGCAGCAATGCCTTTATATACAGCAGGCATTGTCCTGCACCAGGAGGAACCCAGGGCCCACAGCATCAGGAGGAACCCAGGGCCCACAGCATCAGGAGGAACCCAGGGCCCACAGCACCAGGAGGAACCCAGGGCCCACAGAAACAGCATAAGGCAATTGGGTGACCTGCCAATCCTGGTGTTCTCTGGCGAATGTTAATCGAGCTGCACGATGCTGGGCTGTGAGCACAGGTCCCATTAGAGGAAGTCAGGCCCTCATGCCACCCTTGTGGGGTCTTTCTCTGACATTATGTGTCATTACTTGTTCCTCCTCACAGATGGAGGGGCAGATACCGGTACCGGTTCTGGGTTGGTGACCTTCTATGGCCCTGTCCAACTCTCCTAACGGCCCGTTTCCTGGCTGCTGTACTGGGAGACACAGGTTTGCTGTGTCTCCCAGTACAGTCTCACAAACATAAAAGACTGTACTGGGAGACACAGCAAACCTTCTTGCATCAGCACCTATGGAGGTGCCCTCCTGGAGGAGCTGGACTACTTGTGAAACCTGAATGAGCTGCAGGTACCACCTCATGCTACCAGTAGTGAAAAGGACCCTAGCAACATGTAAAACTAGAGAAAGATCAGTCAGGAAGTATAAGGAGAGAGCAATTGTCTGTGGCCACCACCTGCAAAACCATTTCCTTTTTGGGGGTTGTCTTGCTGTTGCCTCTCCAGTGCAACTGTTGTCACTTTCATTTGCACCAAATACAGGTGACATTGATTCACAATCACTAATGCTTCCTAACTGGGCAGATTGATCCCTGAAGTTTATTGACTCAATGTGATGATTAAGTGGTCCCTTAATTTTTTCCCCTATTTTCAAATAAACCAGTTAAATGTAAATGTATCGATACAAATGACTGATCCTGAGTGCAAACAATATCCTAGGCTCTTGGGCTCCGGTTTAATCAACATGTTGAATCAGGTGATGAAGACGTCTAATAGAGGTTTTGCATCTCTGTCAGCATGGCCTACACATTCTCAAATAGCTTCACTTATTTTGGAACACAACCAGTCATAATGTTTGCATCGGACTGCCAATCACTTCAATTTGCAAATACTCCTGCAGAAATGTTATAAATGTTATACACTAGTGTAATTGCCTGTAGTTTTGTTTTTGCCGTTTGCTTTCCTGAATCGTCGTCATGGGGTCGTTTTTCTGAATTCCGTGACGGTCTTCAAGTTCCCGGTTTGGCTTATTAACGTTTGATCCCTCCCTTCCGGTCAAAGTTTGCCTTGAGTTTTGTAAATCAAATTATTTTCATGTGTAACATTTACTTCTGTAATGGTTCCATCTTCCCTTGAGTTAGTGAACTGCCATCCAATTGCTCACATGTTGCACCTTTCTGACTGGACCGCCAAACCAGAGTGCCGGATCACTAGCGCGCCTGCTCCTAATGGCTACTACCTTCGGATTTATTGCATCCCATCTTTGAATTGGGATATTAATCATCGAGGGCGGCCTTTTGTTAAACATAAGAGCTTGGGTAGGGATTGTATTGAATGTCATCCTGTACTGGTAAAAAAAACAAAGGCAATCTACCCATAGAACAGTACTCACACGTGATAACCAAATGTCCAGTCTCTTCCATATCTTCGCCCCTCTCCTCTTTTACTTCTTCCTCGGTTTCCTCCTCATCCTCTTTCATTTTAAAAACGGTATCTCCGTCCTCCACTGAAACATCATCCTCCTCTTTCACCCCGAGCGCGTCTTTTTCGTCTTTGACTGTGATGCTGATCTCCTCCTCCTCGTCTTTTATTCCTGAAACAGTGTCCTGGTTCACTTCCTCCACTTCTTTTTTAACTGTAACGTGTACTCCGAAAGCGTTCACCCCTTCTTCCCCTATCACAACTTTGAATGTTGTGATGGCATTCTCTTGGTCCTCGTTCTTTCCGAGAGATTCATTTAGATTTTCTTTTACCAAAACGCTCAACTCCTCCTTCTCCTTTTTCACTGCGATACCCTCATATTCTTCTTTTACGACAATATTCAGCCCCAGAGATTCTTTCGCCTCCCAGCAGACCTCTTCTTTCGTTGAGGTCGAGTAGGCTTGTGAGTTCATTTTTACGGATATTGACAACCTAGCTAGCTAGTTAGCATCAACGACTGTTAACAGTCTAAGGTAATTTTATTACATTAACAATGTAGGTATGATTTAAGGTTGCGTAGCTGGTACGTTTTCTTAAGGTTTAAAACACTGAGGTTAAACATATGGTCCAAGGATGTCCAGTGTTTTACATTCGCTTTCAAGTTACGTAGGTGACAGAATAAATTGTTAAGGAAGCATAGCTACCTAGCAGCGTACCGTCCGCTAGATTATACGTCACGCAATCGTCACTGATGAGACTGTTGTTGGTATCCGTTGATAGAGTGTACCTAGACTAGAGCGGGTAATGTTGTGTCGAAACATATTCATAATATATTAATCTCATCAACAATTTCTTATCTGCGTGACCAGAAATGAAAGGGACCCCTCTTTGACACTTGTTAACTGTGGATATTAGAAGGCTTCTGTCAACTGCCAACGCTAAGAGGAAATGTCACATGATACCATCTAGGACTGTCAAATTCATGTATCGGAGTCCACATACGAAGATCAACAATTATGTGAATAATAATTCAGTAATTTCCCCACAGGTCTAGAACGATGAATGAAAATATTTTTTTTAATTCTTAGCATTAATAATTCCATCGATTTTGACAAGATGCCTTGAACTGTAAACTAAAAGGCTCACCCAGATCATGGCAATGTGATTCACAGAATGCTGCAGAAAAGCATCAATGTACATCACTCGCAGAAAAACGGTCCTCACAATCATCGGGCCTGCAGGAAGACTGTCCTCAATCAAAATGCCTCAGGTAGACTGTCCTCAATCAAAATGCCTCAGGTAGACTGTCACACACAGATTCATTGCTGTGTCTTGCATCTGTGGTAGGCACAAACAACATCTCATGAAGGCCACAGATAATATTGGCCTCTCTGTTTTGTCATCCAATAACATGTTCCTTTCGTTAGTGTTATTTTATCAATGTTCAAGCTTCATCAGGTTGGATTGGGACCTTTGGTTTATAATAAAATGTGAAGTCCAAGTAGGTTGTATCCTTTTAAGAGAAACTGAGTGTTTCACCATTTTACCTTCACAAGCCTGAACTTTGGATGAACTCTGAACTCCAGTTGATTTAAAAGTCACAGGCAAAACTGAATTCTTCCCCCTAGTTCACAACCTTCTAACAAGTTTTGTCTCCTGTGTGTTTCTTATCATGCTTTTTTAAGCTCACTAAAAGGGCAAAACTCTTTCCACGCTTAGAGCATTTGAAAGGTTTCTCCCGAGTGTGCATTCTCTAGTGTTGTTTCGGGTTCCCAACACTGATAAAACCCTTTCATGATTTCAGGTCCGCTGATGAGAAAAGAAGAGTACAGGTCGTAAGATTTTAATAATATTAATAAGTTGCGAGCAAACCGATCACACAAACTACAACAGTATTACAGCACTACTGTTGGTGTTCCAAAGACATTTTGGGCAATTTTCCCCTACAAAGTTGACATCAGATTGTTGCCCCTAGCAACCGCCCAAAGTGTTTTTTTGGACTAACTGAGCTCATCTCAATGCCCAAATACTAATTAGTAAAACAAAATATTAAATTGGGCTAGCTATCTAAGCACAGCAATGTTGATAGTAGTGAGAATATTTGGCATTATAAAAGTCCTGTTTTATAATTATGGACATGTCAGCTGAGTCAATGTTACTGTAATGGGCAAATGTTTGATTCTGAATCAAAGGAACCGCACTACCAACCAGGAAGTCAGGCAGGTCAGTGCGTTGATGGAGCCGGAGTGCAACGACACCTGTCAAACCCCTCCAATCAACTGTCAAACCCAGACTGTAGTGGTCAGATCCCTCCAGTCAACTGTCAAACCCAGACTGTAGTGGTCAGATCCCTCCAATCAACTGTCAAACCCAGACTGCAGTGATCAGATCCCTCCAATCAACTGTCAAACCCAGACTGTAGTGGTCAGATCCCTCCAATCAACTGTCAAACCCAGACTGTAGTGGTCAGATCCCTCCAGTCAACTGTCAAACCCAGACTGTAGTGATCAGATCCCTCCAATCAACTGTCAAACCCAGACTGTAGTGGTCAGATCCCTCCAATCAACTGTCAAACCCAGACTGTAGTGGTCAGATCCCTCCAATCAACTGTCAAACCCAGACTGTAGTGTTCAGATCCCTCCCACAGCAGGTTTTACCAACACAAAACAAACACCTTCTGTCATCTTTAACAGACACCGTATTTCTCATCAACGATGAGTGAACGACAACTGGGTAACAACAAGGAACGCCACACTGGTTTTAGGAGATACAGGTCTGCTCCCCCCCACCCTCTGGCTGCTTTTCCGGCTACATGTTGTGCCAAAGACCAAAGCAGTTCCTGTCGACGATGAGACAGAGGGCCACATTGCACTCGTTACACTTCCAGGGACTGAGGTTCTTGATGCCATCATTCCGGCACCGCCTACACCGCTGGCGTCCAGCCGTAGCCTTCCGGGCCGGTTCGGACGGGACAGAGAGGGGCACGGGCATGTGTCCGGACCTTCTCAGCGCCGCCGGAGGGATGTGCCCGGTCGCACCACACAGCTCCGCCACGAGACCCTCCATGAAGGTTTGGTAGGTCATGGGGTCGCCCTCCCGGGCCAGGCTGAGTTCCTTGTGCATCGTGTGGCTGTTGGCAACGGCGATGTCGACCAGGTAGAAGAACGTGGCCCGCTACCACCTCTTGGTCTTGGGGTGTTCGGTGTAGAAGGCCATCAGCTGGTTGGACTGCTCGATGTCGCCCATGCATCGGTGGTACTCCGTAACCGGGTCGGGGACCTGGAATTCCTTCCGGTTTGCATCCACCTTCTTCCGTCTGACCTCCTCGCCAGAGTAGGCGTGGTGGACGCTGGAGCACACAGACACCTCGCGTTTGTTCATCCACCGGACGAAGAGGAGGTTGTCCTGTCGGATGCACCTCAGGGATCCCTGGGGGGACCTCTTGGCGAGGGCGTTGGCTGTGGTTTTGGGAACGTCCCTCAGCCCCTTGCGGAATATGCCGCAGGCGCCAAACTTAAGGGACCGCAGGTATCGGAAAAGTCTGGGGCTGGTGTGGAAACCGTCACAGAAGAGGTTGTAACCGGTGCCGAGGAATGATGGATCCATGAGTCGCGCCACAGAGTCATAAGACAGCCCAGTGCCAGCAGGAAACCTGCTCCTCCCTGTGTACACCGCGAAGTCTGAGACATATCCGTTGTGCGAGTCGGACAACGAAAACACTTTAAACGCACACTTTGGCACTTTGGCCCTCAGGCAATGGGCAAATCCAGTCTTCGGCCTCGTGACAAACATCCTGTCGCCAATGCAGACGTTCTTGCGGGGATGGTAGGAGGTCCGACATGCTGTTCTGATTTGGTCCACGAGCGGCCACAGTGCGTCATATTCAGACGTCTCCTTTTTTCTGTCATTGACAACGTCTTCAGCTGGGTCGCTCATGTGAATGTTCCAGGAAATCATGCGGTACCTGTCTCTCTTCATAACCGTGCCAGGAAACTGGACCGAGAATGCACTTCTCTGTCTCCAGTAGTCATTTATCACCGGCAGCTTAATAATGGCCATGTACAGGAAGACACCCAGGAACTTGAACATTTCCTGCGGGATGACGGGAACCCACTTGTACTTTCTTCCCCTGGCTATATACTTGTCCGCCATTTTGTTTGTGTTGTCGCACAGCGTCGTCATTACGAGGTCACTGAAGAAGAGCCTGAACAGACCCAAGGGACTGTGCTCCACCGTGGCATCCAGCTGCACCCCAGGTGGCCTAGCAGGGAGGAATCTGGGAGGAATGGGTGCAACGTCTGGGTCTTTCTCAGTCTTCCACCACCGCGCAGTCTGGGCGGGAGGCTTCGGAGCCCGGAGTGGTGGCGGCGACCGTTTTACAGACTGCGCACGCCTGCGAGTTTGTGGGGGGTGGGACAGGCCGCCGGTGCCAGAAAGCTTGGTCTTTGAGTGGGACCTCAGAGAAAGTGAGACAGACCTTTTTCTCTTCAGTAGTGTGGCAGTCGCTCGCGGTGGAGTCGGGGTGGAGGTGAGGAGAGGCGAGGCTGCGGCAGAGGGGTGTGGATGCACCGGATCCTGTTCCTCTTCAGAACTATCTGAACTACCAAAAAAAGAGATTTAGAAATTAAATATTACACTGTAAACATTTAGCCATATTTTTTAAATAGATAATAATATTGACAATATCTCATTACTCAGCACCCACAGCTAGCTTGAAGTATCTATCTACACACAATTTCTGCAGTACCGTCGCTGAGCCTCTACATGTGTTATGGAAATGTTCACTACGTAACCATGGAAAAAGGGAGGCAAAGCGATGCATTGTTCATTATTTCAAAGCCAAAGTACAAAATGTTGGCATGCATCTATAAACTGATCTTTTGTTTACTTGTTTGTTTTCTAGAAGGTACTTAGGTTATACAAAAACATAAATAACAGGCATAGGGGAGCACTTCAATTTGGGCACCATTCACGGTTATTGTATTAAATGTTTAAATTATCCATACAAATTTGAGTTAACATTTCTGCACATCCAGTATTGTGTTCAGTTTTTTTTTTGTTTGGCATTTCAAACAAACAGTCGGTAAAACATTTCTGATATTTCTAATGAAGGCAGTACTCACTCGTCCAGTCTCCAATCTCTGCTTGCTTCTGCATGATGTCCAAGGTCATCTCTTCTTCTTTCACCCCAAAATGGGCATCACTTTCCTCCAGTTTCATTCTTAAACTTTCGGTCACTGCGACAGTCATTTCGGAGTTGTCTGGTTTCACTTTGTTATAATCACATTCTTCTTTTACGACAATGTTAAGCCCGATTACTCCTTTCTCTGTCGAATATACCTCTTCTGTGTTAGGTATACTTGTATCGTAGTATCTTTTTGAGCTCATCTTCGCTGATAATGTTAGCTAACTAGCTAGCGTTAGCGATCATCCATCCTTGTGAACGCAAAATAAAATTGAGCAGTGGCATATACTTGGAAGGTAATTAGAAAAAACATTTTAAACCAAATTAGAGCTGTTTTTAATTAATTTCTAATTATTAGGTTACCGAGGTGACCAGATGAGCAGCGGTGTTATTTTTGAAAACCTGTCAGTCCGGTCAACTACATTTCCTCGTCACAAAAGAAGACAACACAAACAAATATCATTGGTGAATCAATAAAGACACACCTATCGCTCCTCCCAGCAGACTGTCGACGTTCAGGTTGTCACGCGATTGATAAGATGGTCGTCATGAGATGAACAGCCTTGTCTTTTTAAGAAGTGTCAATATCCGAAATGTCAAGATCCCAAAACGATAGGATATTACTAGAACAAGGTGCAATCTCTCGCCAAGGAAACAACGCAAGCCAGGTAAGGTTACGAATTAAACTTTGGTCTTGCCTTTTCACCAAACTTCAATGACGCGTTGGTGAGAATGACTGTCTAGGTCTAAACAAAAGACAACCATCAAATTAAATACAGGGCCAGATTCAACAATTGTCTGCGAACACAGTACGTCGCTGAATAGACAACTGCAATTTAAAACGCTACCATGCAAAGAAGATCAAGAAATGCCACCAGCTTCACTGGGGCTGAGCTCATTTAAGAGGGACTGAGTCAAATTGGGAAAAAGTAGCACAATTAATCGGAGAGGAAATAATATGTGCTTTACAAAGAAAACTAAAAATACAATGGTAAACATGCAGTGTCCCTATTCTTTTTTTAAAGATGTTGCTGGCATTAAATTCAAGATGGCATGTAGTTTTACAAAGTTCTAACATTTGATATGTTGTCTTTGTACTATTTTTATACATAATTTCCACATCATTGCATTATGTTTTTATTGACATTTTTATTTTGGAAACGGTGTTGAACAAGTGCTCTGCTTTCACTGTGATATCCTCCTCTTTCACTGGAAAAGGTTTTTCCTTTTCTTTAAAAGAGATCGACTCCATCTCTTTTTCCTCTTTCACTACAAATGTTTCTTTGTAATCTTTCACTGTAACATCCTCCAGTGTCAGTGTGACACTGACTGCCTGCTATTCTTCTAATACAGATTTATTTTTGCTGTGATCACTGTGATCATTCTCTTTTTTCTATATTAAAATATTGAGCCCCAAATCGTCTTTCTCCTTCCATCTTACCTCATTTTTAGTAGGTTTGTTGTAGGCCTAGTTTAACAAGCTCATGCTCAAGAATGTTAACTAGCTACCTTGTTAGCTACCTTGTTTACATAAAAAAAATAGTGTTTACAATTATCAATAAACGAATGTCTACAATGACTTGAAGATAAGTGAACATAAATATGTTACAAAATAACCAGATTCACACACACCAAAATGGTCAACATTAGCTTTAATATTTATATTGGTGGTTGTTTAGCAAGCTATCGAAGTTGCAGTATCTATAACCGAGTTGTTTTTAAAGAAACGACCCGTCCGCAAAATTATATGTCAATTGATATTGTCCCATAAAAAGATGGCGGACGAGAAAAAAACATATTTTAAGTCGCAAGCTGCTCGATGCCGCCACCTACATTTACTGGACCGTTAAATCAACAATAGATGCATAATAAAGGTTTAAACAACGAAATAATTATACATACGTTCCACAACTAAATTAATTCTTCCGAGCCATGATCATTAAGACAAATAAATAGAGCTTCAGCTACTTCCGTCAATCCCTACCAAACCCCGAAATCTCTTCTTAACCATACCAATCAGGGTTACTACATTTCCATGACAGTATACTACAAAATCACCCGCGGATTTTGCAGAAACACTGCCCAAACTCAATTTTCTCTACTGCCCGAGACATTTCCCCGAACACTGTCATAAAAGCCCAATTTTCAGGAAACCGGCGCATATGGCAACACTGGCAAACCTACATTTCAAATTGACATGGCCTTCATATGAAGATACAGTTCATTTGAGCTTTAAGAAAAAGTGCACATTAATATGTCAGAATAGAAACATTGGACCATAAAGCATGTGAACTTAAGACGGCTATGTTACAAATGTGAGTTGTCCAGATGTTTTAGTGTTAGCAAGTACACTTCTCGTTAGAGACATTGCCAGCTACTGGGCAGTGCTTGCAGGAAAAAAGACTAGTCTCGTTAATTGTGTAATGGTCATTGAGCCAGCGTCTGTAAAAGTCATTAGGCCTGTACGTTTTATATCCTTATTCTGTTTAGTCGGATTCGAGATCATCTTCAGGTTCAAGAGAAGTGCAATGTGGATGCACTTTGACAGTTATTTAGCCATTATTTAGGCGCCTTATTTTAGGCCTAAAATAAGTCCCTGGACAGCGTTGGGCAACAGGATGTGTAGCTCAATTCAGGGCAACACAGAACATCTTGATAATACTTCTAACACTACCTTCAGTGTTGGAAAAAACGTGCTTGAACTGCGGGATAAGAACACCACCTTAGCGAGCCATTTGGGGGCGCTATTACCACGAACGTTGCCTGAAGGGATGTGAAGCCAAACCGGAGCTCAAGCCGCGCTTCCTGCTGGATCCGTAGGTCCGCTTCATACGCTTTAGTTTCACAGCTTCTATTGGTGTCACTGGCTCCTGAGACTGACCTGGTGCTATAGAGGGGAATTTCCTCCCATAATAGCCATTGTGACAACCCATAAAAGTATTTAAACAGCCTAATAATATATATTTTTTTAAATAACAAGTAATCAATATGCTTGTCATGAGATATTGGCACAAGCACATCAGGAATCACTGAGCTCACTGGCGAGTGAAGCTTACCAGTACACATACATATGTATCAGTCAGGACAGTCATAAAGTTACCAATAAGTTATTTTGCAGCACTTTGGATTTAAAACAAATGACTAAAGGGTTAACCTTCTGTTATCATATCTGATAACAGAAAGTAACAGAGTTTTGTACAATGTCCCTCCATTTTAGGGTACCACAAGTACTATTCTTATAAATCAGAATAAATCAATGAGACATAGCCAAAACATTAGGCATGCATAGATCCATAATAGACATCCATACTCAGAGTACAACAGCCAAACTTCAGACAGTTCCCTGCAATATGGACACTACTAATATAACTCAAGAACAGAGCATATGACTGTAGCTCAAGAAGCGTGCAGGTCGAATGGACGGATAAGATAAATTTGTACAAGTGATGGTGAACAGGAGCAGGTCTAGGAGGTTCTTGTGATCCAAGTCATACCACCTCATCGGTCTAACATGGTAAATTAAGTGTTGTTTTGTGCATGTATGGCCGCCACTAAAACTGGCTCACTTGTCTTCATTGATGATGTCACTGCAGATTGCAGAAACATCAGGTCTGCTCTGAAGACACAAAATACCTCTATACCTGTAGGATGGCCATTTGTCATTTAGCAGAATAATACTAAACATTACTCATTAACCTATGTGACAAAAATACTAAACATTACTCATTGACTTATGTGACCAATATACTAAACTAATTTATATTACACATTTTTTTGTTCAAAATGCCTTTACAACCCTTGAATTGAGGACTGTGTACAAAACCGGCTATAATTGTTTTCAATTGGACAACCGATCTGGATGAAAATAGCATTCAATTCCTGTGCATTTCAACCCCATAGTCACTGTATCATTTTAAAAGCCATAATAAGCCAAGAGAAAGTTAATGTTTTAAAAACATCACATCCTTCTAATCTCTATCCTCTCCTCCTGATGAGGTCTCTAAATTATAGACCCTGCAAAACCTCTATGTCCTCAGAATGTTAAAGACGGCCAAATGAAACCAACGCATTTCATCTCTAGTGTACACCTGTTGCTAACCAAGCATTTGGCAAAAGCGTTTCATTTTCTGTATTACCTATAATTATGTTTTACCTAGCCCTGCATGTAAGAAAGCCAACTCCAGCTGCGCAATAGCAGCCGCCTTCAGAACAACTGAAAAAGAACCCGCAACTCTGTGAAAACCGAGCTCACATGATGTTAGTGAGTTGTATGATGTTTGCTGAATTTCCAACTTAGAATCACAATGTACCCCAGTTAGAGTCTGTTTTTCCACACGGTCTTCAAAGTGCTGACAGGTGGGAGATCTGAGTTCCAAGTTGTTTTTAAGGCAACAACAAGAAAGGCCGACCCCATTCGTGTTTGGGGCCCTGGCTCATGACCCCACCTGGGCCATCAGGTAATGTGAAGGAGCCGAGGAGGAGACTGGAGTGTGACTTTAAATAATTACTCATTCTAATAACCAATCAACACACACTAGGAGAAGAGTCATTTATATCCCAATTATTTCTTTAATTCAAACACATGTTTACTGGAGCCCAGGTGGTCCAGGGTCTGAGCCGCTGCTTCCAGTGTACTGCTACAGTGTGGGGGGTCAATTTGGCCCAATGCCCTTTTAGCAAAAACACGTATAAACAAAATGATAATATTTTAAAAATGCATTTCATTAGACTGTTCCCTTCACAAAACCACTGCTTAAAATACTCTTCTCTCCCGGAGATAATCTCCCAGAGTAAATTCTTAGGCTTTAGCTCAACGGGCTAACAACATAGCCTTGCAGGGGACCCAGGGTTCAGTCCCTGGCAATCAGTCAGATGTGTAAGGCAGAGTTTTCCAAGACCTCGAATGACTGAACCTGGTGTGTCAGTTTTGGGTTCAACCGAAAGTGTGAAGCATCCTGAGGTTGGCTGAGGAGAAGGTTGGGTAACCCTGGTAAAAGGCTGATCAGTGATGTAGTAGACTCTGGATACCCAAACAGCTCATCAGTGATGTAGTAGACTCTGGACACCCAAACAGCTCATCAGTGATGTAGTAGACTCTGGATACCCAAACAGCTCATCAGTGATGTAGTAGACTCTGGACACCCAAACAGCTCATCAGTGATGTAGTAGACTCTGGATACCCAAACAGCTCATCAGTGATGTAGTAGACTCTGGATACCCAAACAGCTCATCAGTGATGTAGTAGACTCTGGACACCCAAACAGCTCATCAGTGATGTAGTAGACTCTGGATACCCAAACAGCTCATCAGTGATGTAGTAGACTCTGGACACCCAAACAGCTCATCAGTGATGTAGTAGACAGACTTTGGACACCCAAACAGCTCATCAGTGATGTAGTAGACTCTCTGGTTTCGGATACCCAAACAGCTCAAAGTCTGGTTTGTACAGACTATACAACTTCTTCCTTAGCTCTTCTGGAACTTCTGCGAACCAATCCTGTTCCCAGCTGGTGGATGTGCGGTTCCGGTTGCTAGGCGGGAAGCTGATCTGGTCTTCTAAACCCAGGATCCGGAGCAGCTGATCGGAGTCGGCCTCCAGGTTTTCCAGAGTGCCGATGAAGTCATACTGGATCTGACAAGGATGACACAGGCGATACACCTGGGGTGGGGGGGGTAAATCGGGTGTAGTTTAACACACACATACACACACACCTGGATACATACACACACATACAGATGCACACACACCTGCCGCCAGTGTTCGTTGAATGGCTGTTTCTCCTCCGTCTCTGGGTCAAGAAGATACTTCACGAACTCTGAGAAGGAGGGGCGGATCCCCTCAGTAAAAGCCTCCGCAGCCGATTCCGGAACCCTGTATGAACCGTTTCCCTTCCTGTCCCCGTTGCCATAACGACGCAACATCACAGAGCCAAACTGCCGGTAGAAGTCCTCGTTGGGCTGTAGGAACTTGTTGCGAAACGCAGAAATCAGACGGACGAAGGGGTCGCGGACAAACAGGAACTTGGTGTAACTCTGCAGTTTCACCCTCATCAGGTGACGTGACAGGCGTCCGTACCGACGCCAGAACTACAGGGAGGGAGGTGGGAGGAGCGGGGGTGAATTCAGTCTTCCTTTACACACACACACACACACACACGTACCAACCTTGGAGAAGGTGAGGTGCAGGGAGGAGTTGTGTATGAGGTCAGGGGGCACAGCCTGGGGGCTGCGGTAGGGTTTTCCGTCAGGAGTGAGGAGACCTTCAGACAGGACCACCATCACTCGCTTCCAGTTGGTACAGGCCACCTGAGGAGAAGACGTGGAAGAAAACAAACGAGCGGAGAAGAAGAGTTGATGGGGTAGAAGAAGAGTAGGAGGCATAGAAGAAGAGTAGATGGGGTAGAAGAAGAGTAGGAGGCATAGAAGAAGAGTAGATGGGGTAGAAGAAGAGTAGATGGGGTAGAAGAAGAGTAGGAGGCATAGAAGAAGAGTAGGAGGCATAGAAGAAGAGTAGGAGGCATAGAAGAAGAGTAGGAGGCATAGAAGAAGAGTAGGAGGCATAGAAGAAGAGTAGGAGGCATAGAAGAAGAGTAGGAGGCATAGAAGAAGAGTAGATATATTTTTTTCTCCTTTGTTTTACAATCCTTGCAGGAATATTTTGTGAAGGGTGTAGTTACATTTCATATACACACACATACGCCTCTACCTTGGGAACGTAGCAGTAAATGATCTCATGTCTGTCATCTACTATCAGGTGGTCTAGTTCTCGGTTCGGAATCTGGTCAAACGTCCGGAATTTTCCAGGGAATTCTATTGTTCCATTAGCGGAACAAACATCACTAATCCGCCTCCTTCTCTCCTCTTGCCTCCTCCATTCCACCTCAGTCTTCTCCTCCGCCTGTTTCATTCTATCCTTTTCCCTTTTCTCCTCTCTCTCCTCATGGTCGGAGGGGTTTTTCCTCTGGGAGAGGAGGTGTTCTCCCCCTGCTGGTCTCTGGGTTCCTGCCTTCCCCTCTCCTGGCTGGTTGTGGGGTGTGTGTTGGGTGGGTGGAGGCAGGGTTGGGTGTGGGTGGGGGTTGTGGGGGTAGAGGTGCAACGCTCCCACATCGTCCCAGTAGATGATGATGAGCAGGATCATTAAAACGGACCCCAACAGGAAAGCCAGACGGAAGCACCGCGACGTTCCCATGGTTACCACAATGGAGCAGATCGGACCAACGGACAGGAGAGGGTTATCTCAGCTCCATGACCCAACGGTCACTAGCGGGAAACCTTACTGGCTGCCATTGACAGAGCCTCCTAAGAGAAGAGAGAGTTGGAATAAAATCGTTTATTTACTAATATCAAATAGATTTCCTTCCAAAACAATTATCACTACCATGTTAGAACAGGTCTGTGAACCAGACAAGGCTATTGGGGTTCATTTAAAAAGGCCCTCTGTGTTCTATTAAGTTACACTGTTCATGATGCATATGGATGGATTGCTTATGCCTGTTGGTGGTTCTGGGTTGGTCTGAGTACAGAGCAAGATGCTAAACCTGTACCATTATTATTAGTTTGTGGTATAACATGTCATAGGGTTCATCCACCCGAGTAACATTACATTATAACAGGTAAACCATAACAGCTATGAAGACACCATTCATATAAAGACTCCAGCTAGGATAAGCTGGCTGATTGGCTTATCCTTATCAGGAGCCTGATAATTACATTTCAGTCACTTAGAAGACGCTCTTATCCAGAGATTCATACGGGTGTAATGAGGGTTTGGTACCCTGCTAAAATAACACTTCTACGTCGCCAGCTCTGACATTTACACCAGCGGCCTGGCCCAAAAACCCTAACTACTAAATCTTTCACCCTGACATCAGAATCTATGGCTTTAAAACTCTACGCAGGACCCCCAGGCCAGTTCCACTCGGTTTTCCCAGGGACTTCTTTAGACCTGGGACACCCACTGGGTAGAAATGTATGGTGAGACCCACCAGGAAACCTAGCAGGGTAAAAGCTAAATACTCCAGTGTTTCTGGTCCACAGTTTGGGGACATCTTTGTCCTCATTCACATATTGAAACCGGTTCACAAACACGCCACACAGGACGTGAGGCTACCAGCGAGGCAGTGGATTCGTGTGTTTGTCAAGACAGCAGCGGTGGTTGAGATGAAGGTGTGACAGTTACAGGCAGCTGTGAAGAAACATGACCTCCCCCACCCGGCTGAGCTGCCTCCCAGTCTGTCTGTTTCTCAGTAATGTCGGTACACCAGAATTATAGCTCCTTTCACAGCATGTGTTCTGTTACAGGATCTAAATGGATTTACATAAAAATGTGTTTATTGCCAAACGCTAAAATGTTGGTACAAATATCACAGTAATCTGGTTGCTTGTGAGATGACCATTGACAGGGTGTGAATGGAGTGTAAACAAATGGTTAACAGTGCTTTTTGAAACTGTCTGTGGAATTAAGTCTTAACAGGTAGTTCCAGGTGATTTTGGCAAAATAAATCAATACATTATACGCCAGTTTTGTCTGGAATAGTCCACATCGCTAACCACATGGCAACCGTCAAGCATGGCGTGGGAGTGTGATGTTTTGAGAATGTTTTGCAGCCTCAAAACCTGGCCGAAAATGTAATAAACCTTAATAGCCAAGTCAATGTTCAGAACTACACCCAATAGAGATGTAACGGCAGGCATTATAATGACAACGTAATGCTCAACCACCCAGAAATGTTGCTGGGTTAAAGCATTTTTCATTAAATAAATGAGAACAAACAACCCCTAAACAATTATAAAGGTTTATGGTTAGAAGCATGAGACTGAAATGTATTGTGATCTAAACCCATTGTGGGAGTTGGTTGTGACTGTGCTTACGTGTTTAAGAGAATACATAGTTCCTCTCCCTGAGTGACTTTTATATGCATTTTTATGGGTCAGTCTTTACACAATCAGACAGTAACAGGCTTTGAGCCAATCATTGTGGTTTGAAGGGCTCATCCGGGTTTATTCAAACGTGACTTGCTACAAAGCAATAAATATTCAACATTTCATTGTCTCTGTGTCTATTGGTGATTTATGTTTCAAGACTTTGACCTCCCTAACAAAACTGGTGCCGTGAACCGGGGGGTACACAGACCCACAGACATTTCTCCACCCTATATAACGTGTCCAGACTTTCTCCATGCTAAAACAAATAGCTTAATGCTAATGTACCCATCTATCCTAATAGGGCAATAGCTAATAATAATAATAATAATAGCTAAGAAGTTCGAATCTAAACTAAAGCTATGAACTGGAAGAGGACCCAAGTGTATTTTGCACCCAGTTACAATGAGGAGACGAAAAATTATTAGGGTAATGGGTTATGGGTTAGGATTATGGTTATGTGTTATATTATAGATTAGGGTTATTCCCACCCACTCTTAATGGGAGTGCAGTAAGAGTTCAATAGTAGCAATGAATTAAGGGATGGTGGATGGGTGGAAATGTCACTTTCAATCTATCGGTCACAAGTTCAAATCCAACCAATCCAACAATATGCAGCTCTGGAACAAAATAAGAGACCACTGCACCTTTTTCTTTCCTTTCCAAAAAAATTTAAAAGGAAAGTTTTGAGTGAGAAACCGAAGGGATCAATATGCAGCTGACTCTTAAACTGACTCTGAAAGCAAAGACTTTGCCGATAATGTCATAAAGATCATCACAGACTTTAACAGTTGAGGATGTAAGGTTTCAATAGATGACTGCGTGTGCGTCCATATAAAACATGTTTGGTACTAAGCCTCAGTAGCTTTAGGTTTGAAAGGCTACAGCCTACCTGGCACTTTAAAAAGCAGTGCTTTTGACACAGTGATTTTTATCCCAATTACTCTATTAAACGTCACAATAATCTATACACAGAAGACTCGATCACCAACATTGTTGTTTGTGACAGCCCAACAATATATTAAAACGGCTGATTGAACAACATTTTTAAATGGACTTATGATTGAATCATCTGGTTTTATGACTGTATAAACAACAGGCCTAACTTCATACTACAGCAATTCTACTTTTCTTTGTTATTGCTTTGAATTGAGTTAAAACCTATCATGATGTAATTCAATGTCTCAAGTCTTGATACTTTTTTAAGAAGGTGGTGGGACAGCAATTAAACCCTGGCACTTCATTACACCCTGAATATGTCAACATGTTACAGCTCTTTCTGAGGTAGTTTTCCATGCCGCGTCACGACGTTGCCAACAGAAAGATAGCCGGAGACTAACACTTATATTCTCTTAATCAAATCAAGCCATCTCCAA
Source organism: Novumbra hubbsi (assembly GCA_016801125.1). Classification (NCBI taxonomy): domain Eukaryota; kingdom Metazoa; phylum Chordata; class Actinopteri; order Esociformes; family Umbridae; genus Novumbra; species Novumbra hubbsi. The sequence continues at coordinate 5,637 of JACXGK010007282.1, read as the reverse complement.
ACAGTTAACTAAATGCTGCAACACACATACTGCAAAAACAACTCTGCTCAACTCTCTGAATCCAAAAAGGAGAACATACTAGTAATATGTCGTTGTCAACCCAACATCACATACCGACCACTCATATACCACTATCCTAAATTATCACAACCCATTGTATTCCGATATAATTGTGACGACTTTCTCCCATATCTTTTTATTCTGTCTCTATAGGTTGTCCGATCTACAATTAAAATGTAACAGTAAAATGCAGCAGTACACCAAGTAAAATGGTGTAAATGTACCTCATCTGACAGACACACAGTCAAACTGACACAGACCGACTCACCCGTTGGGTTCCAAATAATGCCTGTCTGTTTTACCCAACCCAACCCACTCTACTCAAATAATTATCCACCTCTCTGAACACACGCACACTTTTTGGGTCCACAAACAACATTAATTTATACAGCGGACAGAGTACCGATCCCGCAGTACACAACGTGACCCATTCACAGTCCCGCACCAGCCCTTCTCTCGCTCACTCTCTCTAGCACAAGCCCTTACTCCATCCCTCTCATCGGGCGATTCTCGCTCTCTCTTCCTCTCTTTTTCTTTCCATTGCTGTTTTCTGCAGTCATATACGGGCTATCCAGCCAACACGCAGCCTGCTCTCTCGTCCAACTGTACACGTATCCTCTCTCTTGGTTGAGATCACCGTGTTTCCCAAATACTCGGATAAAATAATTTTTTAAATCCCGATTCATCTCAAAGAACGCACATCCCCGCGTGCCTCTAATAACCGAGGAGACGCATCGTTTAACGGTTAACTATCGACACCGCCAGCCATCAGCTGTCGGTCGGTTCATTACCGGAAAGGAGCGCGAGGGAGGGAAGCCACGCCGCGTGAAGAACAACCAGTTCTATTGTCATTTGTTTAAAAGGATGTGGTTTTGGCTGACTAACAATTTTCTTTCGTTTACCTATTTGTTTGCCTCCATAGTCGTGCGGTGACTAGCTGGCCCCTCGAGCTTGGTAAAGGGTGTCGCGTCTGGTTGGTCGGTGGAGGAGACTGGGTTGCGAAAAAGAAAGCGGCACTGCAATATGCAGTACACAAAGCAGCCGTACGGAACCGCAAGGACGAATGGGTATGCCTCAAATCCACGCGATACTTACAGCAATAACGGCTATCATGCTCCAGATCTAAGACCAGTATCAATAGTGAATCAGCCATAAACTGAGGGTTAGGATGTATATAAAAACTGACCTCAGAGCAGTCTCCGGGACGCGTCTGTGTCTTGTCCTCGCTGGTCGACATCTATTAAATCCCATTGGAGGAAAACATTATAGAGGCGGGACCTCGGGCATTTTCATTCAACGGTGTTTGAGAAAGGAAATACAGACTGAAGAGGACGCCAGGGGCATTAAATTGAGATCTTCCCACAATTAGATCTACAAGAATCGGCTTTACCAAGGCCGCTAAATTCCGATCTAATAATACTTATTCTGTGTAGAATCTAAACTGTTCTAATGTTCAGCACTCCATCCATAGCATTAGAACATATTACACTCTTATTTAAAGCGACACACTCACCAAAGACAAAGAAAGTTGTGTTGGACACGCTTGCACATAAAACACCACCAGGGACGGGAGTTAAGACATGAATGGGATGTGTAGTGTGACGCAATATGTGTAATAGTATGTTTGTTTAATGGGAGAATCTGTAGTTCACCCTCCCTGCAATTGGGAGTGACCAGAATCACATGACGAAACGTTAGCGCAAATGTAAACGCTTGAATAAGGGAAGGTTCCATCGACAAATCCATCATATATAATTGGTGATAGTTGCCTTTTCAAGTGGAGGGGCCAGAGGATGACTATCTAATGAGTTTCAGGCCAAATGCATAGCAACCAAAGAGTGATTGTTAGGTTGCATAGCGTTAAGGGCTTCTTCCTAACTTGGGACATTACCTGACAATTGTGGTCTTCATTTTGGATGTGAAAAACAGGAACTATGAAGACAGTGGAAACAGCACACCAAGACAGACAAAAACAATAAAAATTGCACACCAAGACAGACAAAAACAATAAAAATAGCACACCAAGACAGACAGGAACTATAAAAATTGCACACCAAGACAGACAGGAACTATAAAAATTGCACACCAAGACAAAAACAATAAAAATAGCACACCAAGACAGACATGAACTATAAAAATTGCACACCAAGACAGACATGAACTATAAAAATAGCACACCAAGACAGACAGGAACTATGCATTTCATTATTTATTGACTCCAAAATTAACCCCATAAAAATGACACAAGTACTATTGAGACATTTCTTTTTATTGAAATTCATCATGTGCTGGATGTCAGCGCCCCCAGACAGTCTGAATGGAGGAGGATATCGCCAAGTTAGTACAACACCACTACAACACAGCCTCCAGCAGTTGACCAGTGGGACGACAACAACACACTCCCCAGCCTCAAACACCCTCACACACCCAGTCCTCAGACCTCCCCACGGAGGCCCCACCCCTTTACGGCAACACGATACCATCGCCATGGCGAGGACAAAATTCAGGAGCTAAGTCAAGATCGGAAATATAGAAAGTAAGTGATTAAGGCTAGATTGAGGGGGGAAAAAGGAGTACTGTTATATTGTGCCAGAAAAGGACAGGATGGTGGAAGATTTTTTTTTTACTTGGACAAGTAGGTTTCCCCTCCCACCCTCCGATGCGATCCTGCTGAAGTCGTTATACCACAAGGCACACTTTGATGATGTCACAAAGGGAGAATGAGTCCCAAGATTCGGAGCTCAGTCCTCCTCCTCCTCCAGTTGACGACACAGCAGCTCTCTACTCCCCACACAAACACGTAACTGAGGAGAGGAGGGAGAGGGCATCAAAACCAACACTACACACGTACAGAGTAACAGTGTGTGTGTGTGTGTGTGTGTGTGTGTGTGTGGTGGGGGGGTACCTGCGTAGGGGACTACTCCCCAAGAGGAATGATTTCTTCGTTGATAAAAAACTCAATAGTCTCCTCCTCCCAGTCGTCTATGTTGCTGTCCAGCTCATCGGTGTCTACTCCTGCAGGGGAAAGAACAAGGGAGATGGGTGAGGCCAGATTAAAAGCGGATCAGTGCCCCCTGTAGGAGGAGATATGGGGGAGAGGAGGAGCCTCGGGGTAAGAGGTCATACCTCCTCGGAGTTCGAGGCGGGCGGTCTTCTGCTCCTGGTGCTGCAGGAGGGCGGCCTCTCTGTAGCGGCGGTAGTCCTCCATCATGCTCCTCCTCTTGTCCACCAACTCCTACAACACAACCAGGAGGTTCAACGACTCTGAACAACACAACCAGGAAGTCCACAGACTCTGAACAACACAACCAGGAAGTTCACCGACTCTGAACAACACAACCAGGAAGTTCACCGACTCTGAACAACACAACCAGGAAGTTCACCGACTCTGAACAACACAACCAGGAAGTTCCAACGACTGAACAACACAACCAGGAAGTCCAACGACTGAACAACACAACCAGGAGGTTCAACGACTCTGAACAACACCACCAGGAAGTTCAACGACTCTGAACAACACCACCAGGAAGTTCAACGACTCTGAACAACACATGGCAAAACCTGAAATGTGATGACAGGCAGCGCCGGGTAATGTGATGTGAGGCAGCGCCGGGTAATGTGATGACAGGCAGCGCCGGGTAATGTGATGACAGGCAGCGCCGGGTAATGTGATGTGAGGCAGCGCCGGGTAATGTGATGACAGGCAGCGCCGGGTAATGTGATGACAGGCAGCGCCGGGTAATGTGATGTGAGGCAGCGCCGGGTAATGTGATGAGATGTAATGATGAATGGATGGTTTCAGATAATAACAAACCTTGGAAGCCTTGCTCTGGCTGAGTCGATCCTTCTGCTCAAAGATCTTGGAGTACTTCTTCAAGTCCTTCTTGATTGCCTGGAGAAAGAAGCTGATAATTACTACGCACCCCAGAACTGACAGAACCCACAAACAAAAAGCTCCAGAACTCTTCTGGACCCAGAGCGTCTCAGGCCACGCCCACCCAGGCCTCGTACCTTGACCGCGTCCAGTGAGAGCAGCGTAGGGGGGCGGGGCCTCCACAGCAACTGACAGAACCGGTCCTTGTTGTTCTTCTGCAGAAGACGCCCCTGGAACGTCCACAGCCAATAGGCATTGTCCACCTGGGGAGAGACACACACAATCAATCACACACTCTCTCCACTCGACTGGTCAGATTGCTAGGACCTCCTCCTCCAGACCTTGTGACTCCACCAGGAGACGGAGGTGACCACGTATCGGCCGGTGGGGTCCCACTCCACATCGGAGGCCATGTAGTGCTCAGCGATGTTCATCATGGTGCAGTCAGACGTGTCCACGAACGCCAGAGCCCCGTTCATACTGGGGGAGACCGAAGGGTTAACGCGCGGCCCGGGGCCAAGCTCGTACACACACCAGAAGTCACGCAGCAGTGCAACATCGTTTGCATTCACTAGTTCAGGACACACACGTACCTCCGGAGCCCAGCCAACACCATGAACTGCCCCTGGGGACTCCAGAAGATACTGTTGGCCTGCTGCTTGTCAAACATCTCTGGAGGGAGGAGGGGAGGACAAACAACTTATTTTACCATGAACGGGGAGATTCCTCACTGATGTCCCTGGAGGTGTAACACTGCTTTGTTGTGGCGCCACCTTCTGGACTGTGTGGTCCATGACCTTCCGTAACCAAGGACAACGACCCCCCCCCCTTTATTTTCATGACATTGTGATGTGATGCTGTACTTACTAATGAGTTCGATCTTTCCGTTGTTCTTGACGTGGTAGAAGGAGGCGTTGATGCGGGGAGATTCACCATGCAAGACGGCAAACTTACTGCCGTTTGGTTCCCAGGCAAACGCTATGATGCTCTCCGCTAAAAATAAGAAGACCATGTTAGTATTCCTGACTACACTTGTCTGTGTGTGTGTGTGTGTGTGTTTACCGTTTTTAGATTCTGGGTCGCCCTTCATCTCCACAACGTCAACCGGAACTTGCTTTTCTCTCATTCTGAAGATCTCAAAGTTTGTTACGACACCCTGGAAAAGGCGAGAGAGGAGAAAGACCAAAGAATATCCATGAAAATAAAGCCTTGGTTCTCCTCACCAAACGGAGATCTTGGTTCCCCTCACCCACCTGAGTTCCTTTTGGCGTGCGGTCCACTTTGACACAGAGGTAGTCTCCCTGTCTCTGCCAATGGAGTTTGCAGTCCACCACGTTGAACAGGTTCCTAACCCGTATCTCCTGTCTGGAGGGCAGCTGCATTAGAGTCACCCTGGCCGGGATGTCCTTGTCCTCTGGGACCCAGAACGCTATGATGTTGTCACCAGGAGACCACGAGAAGTCCCTACAAACAGGGAAGGAAAGGGTTAACACTGACACACTGACAGGCCCACTGGGAAGACTACAGAGGACCCTCCCACTGGGAAGACTACAGAGGACCCTCCCACTGGGAAGACTACAGAGGACCCTCCCACTGGGAAGACTACAGAGGACCCTCCCACTGGGAAGACTACAGAGGACCCTCCCACTGGGAAGACTACAGAGGACCCTCCCACTGGGAAGACTACAGAGGACCCTCCCACT
>JACXGK010007281.1:0-25794 GCA_016801125.1 Novumbra hubbsi | reverse complement strand
AGCAGGCGTTCCTCCGTGGACTAGCAGGCGTTCCTCCGTGGACTAGCAGGCGTTCCTCCGTGGACTAGCAGGCGTTCCTCCGTGGACTAGCAGGCGTTCCTCCGTGGACTAGCAGGCGTTCCTCCGTGGACTAGCAGGCGTTCCTCCGTGGACTAGCAGGCGTTCCTCCGTGGACTAGCAGGCGTTCCTCCGTGGACTAGGTTTGCAGACCTCCTTTTGAGAAATGCTGCAGTATATGACAGTGGATATCAATCAAGAGTGAATTCTAAATTTGCCAACCCAAAACACGCAGGTTATAAGCCACCAACGAATCTCAGCCGAGTGACAGTTTGACGATGGAGCGCCCAGTATAAGCAATAATTCCCTGCAGTCAGCTAGAGGTTGAGAAGACAGGTGGGAAACGGTTCTAGCAGCTGCAACACCTCCCATAAGGAATGGGCCTTTATTACAATAGATGTTCTGGTAAATGAGCCTTTATGAAGAAAATAAGAAGGATCCATCTCAATGGAAACTTGGATTTAGAAGCCTTTAATGTGCCTACATTTTTTATAGGATATCTCTTATTTGAATCTCAAAACATTCACTGATTATTTCTGTAAAAACCTTTTTCTGTGAAAATGTTTTTATTCGGCATCTCCAGTAATTTAGATGTACTTCTTCAATTGCCACAAAACATTAAAGACAAAATCCACCACAAGTCTGCTGTAATACTCTTCTCAAATGACAGTTCCAATAAGCATGCTATGGTCAACAAGGTTAATTCATAACCGTTGCTATGGTCAATAAAAAAATCTTAATTTTGATCATAGCGATGAGTAAAAATACGAGTTTTCCCCTTGTTGCTTTTGTCTCCTCCACAGCTGGGTACCTCCTTTAGTCTTGTGTGAGAGCGGTGGGACGATTAGTCATAGTAATGCGTAGCACGTGAAGTTGTAAGGGCCTGGTAAGCCCAATTATAGTCCCCCAGCGGACATGGAGGGGGCAGACACACTGCGCAAAACCCTGGAAAGTGTATACAGACACTGCTGGGAGCATTCCACCTGTTGGCCGCTGTCTTAACAGGTTAATTCACCGGTGGCTTTGGTGGCACGTGTCAATAGGGAAGTTCAATAAAGTGCTGGTAAACGGCGGGACTGAATATTACTCCAGTTGTCCGCCAGCTTGGCGTCAACTGTAATCAGCATTTTTAATCAGAGGTGTCGTAAAGGAAAGGTTGCCTGTTACGGTTTAAAGGTGTCAGGGAAGTGCGGATAGGACGAATGGTACCGAAGGTAGGTTCAGTTTTTTTGAGCTCTACTGTTTCGATGCAGTGTACCAGAAGCTCGTTTCAGTAGTAAGTATTACACCACGTGACCATTGACGTTTGTCTCTTCAGTTGGTACAAAATCACCTCAGAGTTCCAACCTGTGCTGTTTTGAAACTGCGCGCATTAAAGCTTAATGAAAGCCGGTCACTTCGAGGGCTGTCAGTAGGATTTTGAGACACGCGTGTCTGTAGACTGTAGATAGAAGTATTTGAAAGAGCAAGTAAAGAAAGTCGTCAAACAGCTTGTTATTTGATAGTAGTCATAGAACAGTAATGTTACAGTTCTGTAAGAGAATATTTTAGAATATAGGTTGGCTAGCTATGTTATTTATGTTGTCGTAATACTTATTGCCAGGCTCTCTGCAATCTGTTGTGCTTAAAAAGGACTACACAGGAATATCCAAAAGTTAATATAGGTATTTGTTCTTGAAGGTTCATTTGTTTGGTGTCTTTGATGCAAGGTGTCTGGCAATAGCATCTGAAAAATATTTTTGCCTGTAGGGGTTCCAGGCTTATTAATATTTGTCTCAAATACTTGTCTCCTTTTAATATTAACAACAATATATTTTTCTAAAGGCAAGCTTTTGAAGGACCTAGCAATGTATTTAAGGCCTTAATCAGGATGTCAGCCTTATTCATGCTTTTATTCTAAGTCCCCTTTTCATTTATAATTTTCTTAGGCTGTGTCAAATAATTAGTATGTATCTGGGTAGCTAGACCACACTCCTTGTCTAGTGTTTGTAGGGATTGTAGCCTTGTCAATTCTTCCTTTGTGTTTGGATCATGAAATCTGGCTTCTACCTAATATTGTCCCTGAAATAGTGGTAATAGTCATAGCTACTTACTGGATAAGTACTTGCAACTGCTGGAAAACAAAATCTCAGTTTCTCTTGCTGCACTTCAAATGCTACCCATTTACTCATATATTATACAAGTTTCTATGTTTGGCAGAGGTTCTTACTTTTTGGCAGACGACAGAAACTGTCTGCATTCACACTTGCAGACAAAACACTCGCACTTCCTTCGCTCTTCCCGCCAAAAGATGCTATAACTCTGGTGGATTCAAATTAGAATTTAATGAAGATCATAAAAGCTAAGTTGATCTGCAGAACCACACATTTATACAGTGGTATCTTGCATAACACCCTGTCCATCCCTTTATGTTAATCCCTGGGCAGAACCTCTCTTGATTTGCCACAATTCTTTGACAGCCTTCTGAAATCCGTCTTACATACCATTTTTGTTAAATTATTCCGATATAAGACAGATGCATGATTTGATCATGTTTATACGGTTTACTATATTGATTGCTTACATGTATGATTACCTTAGCAATGCATTCAGGAAGTGTGAGAGGTCAGAAACATTCCTACGAGAAACCTCTATGGGGAAACTTTTGTTTGTTTTTCAAACACAAAGAAGACCTCTAGTACTAGAAAAGAATAATCTCAAACCCTAACTAAACCATATAACCCTATCTTATACAAGTGTGACAACCGCCTCTAAACTGCTAGGCTGATCAACTAATACAAATAGAAAATACCCATGTGTAAGCAAATGTATACCCATAGGTATCTGATCTGTCTACCATTTCCCTTGCTACCAGTTACTCAGTGTGCACTAAATTAAAGACCAAGCCACTATAAATCAACCAAAAAATGAACTTAAGAAATAATTATAAATGTTGTAAGTAACCAAACAGACACAACCACAAAATTACTGCATCACCAACAACAAAGAAAAACGATTCCAGAGTGAAAGAATTACAGCACTTTTAGATGGGAGGAGGCAGATGATTGGCCTGCACTGGAACGATAACGATTGGCGGGAAAACTGCATCCAATCACAAATGGGCAGCGGTGGACATGTGGAATGCACACACATACAAACATTAAGTGCCCACGTCACAGTAGGAAGGAGTAATTACACAGTACACAAACACCGGTGTTAGTGTGGGAGTATATGAGTGAAGATGTTGACACAACTTCACAGCTCCAATCAATGACATCCGAAGTTTGACCAATTTCTTCTCAAATCAGAATGCAATACCCCACGCAATCTAAAACCATAACGCAATCCAGAAAAATGGGTACAGTGCATCCTTAACGTATTCACAGCGCTTTAATTTTTCCACAATTTGTTATTATACAGCCTTGTTTCAAAATGTATTTACTTTATTTACACACAATACCCCATAATGAAGGGTCATGGTGGTTCCAAGCTTCTTCCGTTTACGGATGATGGAACCCACTGTGCTCATTAGGACCGTCAATGCTGCAGAAATTTGTCTGCTTCCTCAGTTCTGTGCCTCGATTCAATCTTGTCTCGGAGGTCTACAGACGATTCTTTGGACTTCATGGCTTGGTTTGTGCTCTGACATGCACTGTCAACTGTGGGACCTTATATCAGCAGGTGTGTGAATTAATTTGTAGAAACATCTCAAGGATGATCAGTGGAAACAGGATGCACCTAAGCTCAATTTCAAGTGTCATAGCAAAGGCTGGGAATACTTATGTACATGTAAATTCTTTACATTATTTTTCTATTTTTTATAGTTTGCAAAAATATATGGTTATGGGGTATTGTGTGTAGAATTTGGAGAAAAACAATTAATTTAATTCATTTTGGAATACGGCTGTAACATAACAACATGTGGAAACCGTGAAGCGCTCTAAATACTTTTTGGACACACTGTACATTTAATGCAAGGTACTTAAACAGCAGTCCAAAAAGTGTCTTTGGGCAAACAATTACCAACAATTGAAGGATAGAAACAGCAACTTAAATAGGATCCTTAATTAGAGGCAACACAGGGCAGCTGCGTGTAATTGGGGACAACTGAAATAAAGCGCAGAGATGTCTAGAGGACAGCTGTCAGGCTCTGACTATGACCCCTAGACACCCATAGAGATGCCCTGAGGCCTTTCCACAGTCAGGACCTGACATATCATCAGTTACGCTCAGGCAATCTTCTTTTATCCACTCGTATTAATCCTTGGAGAAGCTTTGCTTATGAGTAATATTATATGTGGGATCATTTGAAGTCAGTTTTTGTCAATATTCTCATTGCTTTTCTTACTCATCATTGCTGGACATTGCATTCACATACACTACCCAGGGACTTCTGCTGGACATTGTATTTACTTACACTATCCAGGGCTTGAATCTAACGTGTCCCAAAGATGATAAAAATATGTCTAGGATTGTTCAACACATACATGCTGAACAAGAGGCCTGAAAAATACAAAATACACTCACCAGTGGTTCCATGCTAACATCTCTAAACACAAGGCAGAATAAATCATCACATTTAGCTTAAAAGTTCATCTATGCATAATTCATTCACATTACAAGCGCTGCAATGTGTTTACTGAGAACTGCAGTCAAACGCGCACTTAATGCAAGCGTTTTTTGTAATGTGACAGGTGCATACATAGAGTAACTATTTGTAAAAAAATGTATAAGGCAAGGTGGAACAATAAGGGTTTGCTTTACTTCCTTGGGCAGTCCAATAAAAGTTTTTATAAACCAAGTAAGAAATGCACGTTTCAATGAAATATTGTTCATTAAAAGAATAGAGTTCACTTAATATATTAAATGATTTAAAGCAAAAAATGTTGTTTCATGTTATGTTAACTGTTTGTGTCAGGAATACTCAAATTAATAATTAACTGTTGCATATGACCTAAACCCATGTTGGTATGTCAAAATGCAAGTATTTAAATTTCTGGACGGGTCAAGTTTAGTTAAGGATGGTTGAAATTGCACTTCAGGATGATACCGGGACAATAAGTTAGCTTTCCTAAGATAAGCAAATATTTTGTCTGTTAATATAACCTAAAATGTATCAGAAATACAGTGTAGTAGTTGTATATGTTGCAAATGACTCAACGTGCCATTGGAACCAGCTGTTTTTATAATGGAATATCTACAATGACGTACGCGGGCCATTATCAGCAACCTTGTGTCAATAGCTTGTTGTGTTTGCTAATCCAAGTGTATGAATTTAAAGGGCTAATTGATCATTACAAACCCTTTTTTGTACTGGAAACGTCAATTCATTTTTCAATGGGATAAAAAGGGGAAGGGTAATCCCACACACTTCTCATTTAAAACAATACTTTTCATCCCAGTAGTCCAACTTCTGGAAACGTCAATTCATTTTTCAATGGGATAAAAAGGGGAAGGGTAATCCCACACACTTCTCATTTAAAACAATACTTTTCATCCCAGTAGTCCAACTTCTGGAACACGGCAATGTACATTTAGTTTGTTCTTCAAATGGGGGTCATTCTTCAAATGGGTTTTTTGTAAGAATTTGATATTGGAGGCTTGCAACTTTAGGTGTGCTAAGACTTTGCCCCTCCTATTTGGGAGGTTGAAACCTTTCATATACTACCTATTAACATTTCAATCTATTGAGTAATCTTGCATAAGTTGTGTTCTTGTAGATGTGCTGAGTGTTGTGGGCTTTCACTCGTCTCTTATTTCATTGATCAATTAACTTATTTTTTTGGGTGTGTAAGTGACGGTAAGATCAAAAGAGTATAATCTTTGTACGGTGTGCTACTATTTTATTCTAGGTTGTCAATGACATATTCTAAGAGTCCCTTTATGCATCTAAATTGGACCCTAACATGCAGGGTTTCCCGGAGGATATACTAATTAACCGTTGCCCACTTTGAGGGGTCAGCCCTAACAGCGGTCTGGGTTTGACAGATTTAATGCAAAATGATTGTTTTCTCTACCTTGTGGCCTTAAATATTATCTGATTATTCTGAATACCATGAAATTATTAGTTACGATTCAGGATGACGTGTGAATTTAGTTAATCATTGACTATTTAATAGCTAAGCTAAAATAAAGTTAATTTACAGCGGTAAAAAAAATTACTTGGGGTATTGTATTGTAATATTTCTGCATTTGAGTTACCCCTAAACATAATTGGCTTTTTCTCTTGGGTTTTTAGCTTATAAAAAACACATATGGGGGGGCATTATAGCAGAAAGGCATCTACCCCCTAGATGCCTTCTTTCTATTATAAACGGATTACCATCGCAATTAGAGCAGGAAAAGCTGATGTGTTGTGCATCCGGTGGTATAAGGTGTCATAAATCACTACTTTCACCCGGTTCATTATTACTCAATAAGGCATCTTAGGGGTTTGTATTATACTGCCAGAATAGCACAGCTTAGTGTTCTGGCCAGGCTGTGTTAGAATACCATACATAGTTACATACCAGCAATATTTAACGTGCAAATTATATCCAAATCTAATTATACCGTCATTGTCTAAAACGCACAATAGCACCTGGTGCGAAAAGTGTCCATTAATGATAGATTACTAACTAATGGCACAACGTGTTGTGAGGTCTCTTTAACAAGAAGCCAATAGTCTATAGGACAATGCACTTTTCCTCCACAGACATTTCGCATAACACTAACTTTTAAAGATACGATGCTCCCAACCCCCCATAAATGATGGTGTAAATTCAAGAACATGGACATGGACTGACAAAAATAGATTCCTTGACTTGTCAGGACTCTCCAGTTTAAATGTCAAGATGAATTTCCAAAAGATCGCAGCTTATTAAACATGCAAAACTGGGGCTTAGTGGAGTATATGACATGAATAATTCCCTCTGTTGTTTTGTGTTTCTGCAAAATCTACTTTTAGCAAGAATCCATTTAATGTCAATGCATTTTGGTTTGCTGCATTTAAAAAAACAACAACAACCAAAAAACCTGTAAGTATTCACTTTTAAGTATTTAACAAGTAAGGATATATTGAGACAGTCATAGCTGTGAGAACTGAAAGTGAACTATTTGGAGTGAATGTGTGTAAATGATGCCAACTATGCTGTAGTTGTGTTTAACTTTTGCCCCACATGTTTACCATTTTGCAACACAAGTGCATCACGTGTGAAATGTGATTTAGTGAGTGAGTGTGTTTAGAGTTTTGCAACAAAGTGAAGACTATTTGGAAATGGTGGCTAACTACCAGAATTTGTTTAAGGTTTTGCCAAAAGAACTGATTTGACAAATTGTTTTAGGGCACTGTGAATTTGGTTTAGTGTTTTAGCAATTCAGAAAAACTTTAATATAATGGCAGACCAAATGGTTTAATTTTTTTTTCTTTTGAAAAGAAGACCTGCAGTGGTTATCAACTCTACACATTCTGTTTTGAAATCGCAGATTTTGTGTTAGTAAAGGCTATCAGAATCATTGCTTCCATCTCCAACTAAAAACAGCTTGGTCTTTAATGGTAACGAAAATTAAAACTTAAACAGAAAGTTATTCTTGCATTTTTAAGTTTTGGTTATTTATCCAAGCTGATGAATCGGCCCCAAGGCCTTATGGCCGACTTTTGTGTATATTTTGTGTAGACATTGCCCCACCCACACAATTTAGGAAAACGGGAGAGGAGCATAGTAAAATCTAATAAATATATATATCTATATATTACATACTGCCATAAAGTTATTTTTATGTAACAATAACAAACATGACATGTATATTTTTTTAAGAGAGACAGTTGACGGAGGTAGTGATACACATAATATTTTGAGGAAAATTTAATATTTTTGGATATGAATTGGATCAGAATTATAATCAGAATCAGTAAAACTTTATTGCCAAGTACATTTGCACATACAAGGAATTTTCTTTCGTGCTAAGGTGCATGACAACAAAACACAGTAAATGGTATGAGGTAATTCAAGTAAATATAAAATGTGCAAACATTTACTTAATACGTTAAAGTGCAATGTGCATGAAGGGAGTCCAGAGAAGTGCATTAATGTAATGCATTATCTAAAAGTTAAGTTATGGGGCAGAGAGTGTCAATGTCAGTGCGGCTTGTCTGGCCTTGTTGAGGAGGCCAGCTGCCGATGGGAAGAAGCTGTTTTTGTGGTGGGAGGTGTTGGTCCTAATGGACCTTAGCCTCCTGCCAAATGGGAGTGGCTGAAACAGTTTGTGTCCATGGTGGGAGGGATCAGCCACAATCTTTCCAGCGCACCTCAGGGTCCTGGTGGTGTACAGGTCCTCGAGGGATGGCAGATCGCAGCCAATAACCTTCTCTGCAGATCTAATGATACGCTGCAGTCTGCTCTTGTCCTTGGCAGTGGCAGCAGCGTACCAGATGGTGATGGAAGAGGTGAGGATGGACTCAATGATGGCTGTGTAGAAGTGCACCATCATTGTCTTTGGCTGCCGCAGGGAGTACATCACATCCTCTGCTGTGCTTTTTTGGTAATGGATGTGATGTTTTGCTCCCACTTGAGGTTCTGGGTGATCATGATGCCAAGAAGCGGAAGGACTCTGCAATAGTGACTGGGGAGTCACACAGGGTGATAGGGGTGGGTGGGACTGGGTTCTTCCTAAACTCCACAACCATCTCCACTGTCTTCAGAGCATTGAGTTCCAAATTGTCCTTTCTGCACCAGTTCACCAGGTGGTCAATCTCCCACCTGTAGGCAGTCTATCCCCACCACAGATGAGCCCAATGAGGGTGGTGTCATCCGCTAACTTCAGGAGTTTGACGGATTGATGACTGGAGGTGCAGCAGTTGGTGTACAGGGAGAAGAGCAGAGGGGAAAGGACGCTCCCTTGAGGGGATCTGGTGCTGATGGTCCGGGGATCGGAGACATGTTTTTCCCAGCTTCACGCGCTGCCTTCTGTCAGACAGGAAGTCAGTGATCCACCTGCAGGTGGATTCGGGCACTTGCTAATATTGAATGCGTAACATATTTAATGGAACACTATGAAGACCACCATTAATATGAGGAGGCAAGTACCACCAGGGCATTGCAAAAATCAGGACATCCTGAAAAATTAATAAAAGAATACTCACCAGGGAGGCGATCAAGAGGACAATGGCAAGGACAATACTACCACTTTGTCTAGGAGCTCCTCCTAGACTGTGCCTGACCTTACCGTTTCATTCATATGGGCACTGATGAAAAAAAACTTTAATTTAGAAAAAATATGAAACAAACTTTTCACTTTGTCATTATGAGATAAATAATGTCATTAGGAAATAAATTAATTGAATGCATTTTGGAATAAGGCTGTAACTTATACTAAATATTAACAAAACTACATAAAATGAAACGGGTTGAACAACTAATTAGGTTTATTGGCAACAGGTAACATCATTGGATATAAAAAGGGCATCTCAGAGATGAGGGGTCTTTCAGGAGATGGATTCACCATCTGCGGGCAAATGCAGCAGCAATTTAAGAATAACGTTCTCAACATAAAATTGCAAGGCGTTTGGGGATCTGATAATCTATCGTACATAATGTTATACTTTTCTTTTTTTTTTTTATCAGGAGAATTCTCTAGACAAGGGACAAGGCTGAATACAAAATTGGATGGCTGTGATTTTTGGCCCCTCATACGGAACTGCATTATAAACAGACACAATTATGAGTTGGAAATCATTGCTTGGGCTCAGGAACACTTCTGAAAATCATGGTTTGTGAACGAACACTTTAATTTCACTATGAGCTAATGAGCAGGTACCGCTGTTCCTGCTGGGTGGATGGCCTTTTACGCCCAGTCCTGCTCTCGTGTAACGGCACTTGTCCTGGTATCTCCTCCATGCTTTTGAGACACGTCAAACCTTCTTAGGATGACGTGAATGGATGTGTATTCATGGAGGAGCTGTACTGCCTCAGGACACTAGCATCATTCTAAACTAGAGAAGAATCAGTTAGGAAGGATAAGGAGAGAGCAATTGTATTTGGCCACCACGTGCAAAACCATTCATTTTGGGGTTTGTCTTGATGCTGCCATTGAACACCAAGTTTGTCTTTGTGAAACAAATGGTTCATGGGAAGCCAACTATATACTGCATGTAATTATGGGATGCCAACTATATAGTGCATGTAATTATGTGCAGTTCGCACTTTGTTCAGTTTTATTGTTTATTTCAAAACTGTTTTTTGTTAAATCAACTGACAGCAGAGTTCTACACAACATCACTGACATGATTCATGAACTGTCCTCCAGGTTACTGCTGGGTCCAACATCTGTTTGTTTTTTGTTCCCAGTGGAAAATTGATCAAGCAAGGAAACACAAACACATGAATCATAAACATTTATAACTGATAATTGGATGACTGTTGAAATAAGGAATGCTGTTAATTGACTATTGATTGTAGGTTCTCACAATTCATATACCTTCATACAAAAACACTGAGCATTTGTTTAAGACTCATAATTTAAGTGACTTAAATTATATTGTTCATTTGAGCACGTAAGTCGTCCATTCAAACTGAGATGACAGGGTGTTTAGGAATGATAATTGGACCCAGGACATGTAATTAATTAATGGAGAGATACGATCGATAAAGCTTTATGGAACACATAACCAAGCCTCTGCATAAGTTAAAAAACTTGTAAATGAGTCTTTCAGTGTTTCACTTGAAAAGTTGTTAGACTAATACATGTGATTGAATGTAAAAAAATAATATTAAAAAGTTTACTGATAATGACAGAGCAGATTTATATTGGAAAAGTGGATGGTACAATGATAGTAAAGTTTTCTGTTTTACACGCTAATGTGCATGTTTTGACAGTAGGTACCGCCTCTGGGTGTAGCCTCTTAGCTTTAAATAAAGTCAAGTTTTATTAGGAGGTTGTGTTTGGAAATGGTGGTCAGGCTGAGCGCCAGCAATGTGTTCCCTTATGCTTGTGAGTTCAAATCACAAGAAACTTTGCATTCGCTTGCATTTGTATTAATAATTTTTTAGGGTTCCAAAACGCTAGATTTAAATAATATCAGGTCCAGGGGTTGCAAGCTGTATATATGTTTATTTGATTTTAGAAACTGATTAATGTTTTGGGATTAATGTTGAGGTTAGGTATTCATTTGGATACAAGACTGGAGTCAGCAGCTAAACGGCTAGTTCAACCATTTTGCATAAATATTGATTCATCTAATGGACTGTATGTATGATGGTATGGACCATGGGGAGGCAATTAATGGGATGTGTTTTTACATTTCAGTGTGGGATGTTTGTGAGGGGACATATCCTTGCAATATGGCTAGCTTGGCATTCACTTCTAACTCGGGAAATGTTCGATTTGCAAAGATAAAATGAAATGTTAAGCTGATGGGAAAAACTGATGAGAGGTTTTAAAAATAAAAAATAAATAAAATCCTATAGGTTACTGGTGGCTGCCAAAATGGCACACCTTATCTTTCCAAAAGGCACACCTTATCTACTTTAATATATGTTGTCTTTGAATCAAAGCCATGGTAATGATACACAAAGTCCCCGTCTGTTCCTGGCTTCTGCTTCCACACACACAAAGTGCTGTTCACCTTATGAGGTGCCTGTGAGCTGTGAAATCCTTCCTATTGCACAACATTAGTAGCTGTGTCACATGATTTACATGCATTACCAATTACTGAAAATGTTGTTTTGAAAGATCCAACCTTTTAACCATGCGACTTACTAACCTGCCTTATATGGAGCTAACCCCATACAGAGTTATCCTAATCTAGCAATCTGCTTCTTGTCAGGACTTTTTCCCCTTAGCCCTTTCTTTAACTAACCTAAAGGAAAGTGGTCTTCCGCTACTTCTTATTACCCTGATATTTTATTTCAGTAAAGAGGGTGAAAGGGAAAGATCATAACCTTGACCATAAAGCTTTCATCTTCCAAATACTGCTTGATTATCTGAATTTGTGTGCATCAATCTTGTGCTCCAGTCACTGCCTTGATTAATGGCTCCTATCTATCGAGGCGCCATGCAGAGATCAGGCCTTTCCTTGCCACATATAAAATAATGTGAATAATTTGGCCTGGCCCCAATCATGTCTCATTCTCAATGATTGTGACTCTTTTGGACCTATCTGCTAGGCCACTCCATCAAGAAGGGAAGCAGAGGATAGAAGGCGATGGGAGATAAGCCCAGGAATATAACTGTTAAGCCCAGGGATGCATTGCAGTCAGACACGAATGCATGCACTCACATAAACACTTGTCTTTCTGACTATGGCGAACTGAAATTTAACCCTAACCCAGAAGTGTATTTTCTCTAGCCCTAAACCTAACCGTTAACTTTTATGTCAAAACTTTAGCTAGCCCTATAGCCTGTTTCTAAAATGTAATGCAATTACCAATTTCATATTATGTAACACTGATTTTATTTTTTGGAAACAAAATATTCCCTATTGGGCCCCTGATAAAATGTATTGTAGGCACCAGTTTCTCAGGTTTTATGATTGTGGAGACTTCCTTCCACACACAGACAGGGATCACACACAACACAGTTATGCACACACACGCATCCACAAACACATGCAGTTCTGCAGCAATGATGGTGCAGATTTTTCTCTTTCTGTCCCACTCTTAGATATATCAGGAACCATCAATAACCTTGACAGAAACTCTGCATGGCCACTAGTGCTGACTCCAGCTTCTCTCTCCGAATGCTGCCTCTTACTGAGACTCATTGATATTCTGCACATGTACACAGCCACAGACAACCACACATGATGCAGATTTATTCAATCCCACTCAGCCACACTGCACTGATGTACAGTATGGATATAGTACACACCATAAAAATAAAAACAGGCAATTAAGACGATGCATGCACACAATTCCCCACAAATCTAGATGTGTGCACGCATACACAATCAATTTTCTGCCCCCCCCCCCCCCCGTACCTTCTTGCTCTTTGTTGAGGGGTTTACTGTTACCTTAAAGAGGAACTCTATCAGTGGTGGGGCGAGTGTATCTAGGACATGAAGCAGCAATATATGTTTCCCAGACACATGGGTAGGAGGTGAATTTACACATCTTGGTAGTAAAACAACGCAATGTAAATACTGACAAGAAACGAAAATGTATATTCATAGCAATGAATCAAGTAATCCGTTTAGTGATATTTATATAAATCCAACCAACTACAGTGCATTTTAGTATGTAAGTATTGTTGCATCAATCTTATTTTAATTGACAAAATACATTTTTTTTAATAGATCAATATTAGGGGTATTGTGTATGCATTGATGAGGTAACAAAAAATGAGGCATGACGTGAAGTCATTTGAGTGCTGGTGTCAATAAACGTACCTTTATTAACACCAACAACCATAATGGCGTTCCATTATTTTGTTAGTTGTTCCATCCATTACGGGTCGGCAAGCTGATTCCATTCAAGTTTATTGGAGGAGCAGTCCCATTCTTGCTCTGATAATTAATGGTTAGCTAACCCCTCAAAAAGATTTTACGGTACTAGCTATATTAGTAACTAGTGGTTGTGTGCTCAGTCTTTTTACCTGGATGGTGTGTGTGCATCGCAATCTTGAAGCAATGTTGGTAACAAGGTTTTTACATCCAGCCGAGGAGTTCTCAGTGCTCTGGGTGGACAGAGTTAAAGACCTCTCAGACAAAGACAGAGGTGGAGGTGTATGTTTTATGATAAACAAAACCAACTTCAAGTCAATAGCACCGAAATAACACCAACACGTTAGTTTCAACACGTGATAGGATCGGGTTTTGGACCATTGCTATTTTACCTTTTGGGAAGGCTACAACTCCTTCCTCTGTCCACCATTTGGCAAGTCGGATCACTCTTCGTTTTACTTCTAACTGCTTAAAAGCAGGAACTGAAACAGCCCTCAAGTGCTGGTCGGACCAGTTGGATTCTATGCTACAAGATCACGTTGACTGGGAGATGTTCCGGTCCGCCTCCGCTGACAACATTGAGGTTTACGCTGAAACCGTAACATGTTTTTATCAGCAAGTGAATAGATACAGATATTCTCTAACCGCTGCTTCTCCAGGATGAGCTTAATACATTTTATGCTCGTTTTCTATGGAAAAACATCACCCTCGCAGAGAGAGCTCACGCAGCCAAAGCTACAGAGGTTGGTTCACTGTCCGTCTCCGTAGAGGACGTTACCCGGTCTTTTCGATAGGTGAATATCCGAAAAGCAGCCGGCCCTGACGGCATTCTGGGTCGCATCATCCGAGCTTGTGCAAACCAACTGGCTGTTGTTTTGCGGACTAAAATGTTCCCTTTTCTTGTTTGTGGTCCCCACACGCTTCAAAACATCCATCATTGTGCCTGTTCCAAAGAGAAACAAAATCACTTGCTTAAATGACTGGCGTCCTGTTGCTCTCACCCAATCATGAGCAATTTATTCGAGAGGCCAATCAAAGATTGCATCTGCTCTGTGTTGCCTGCATCACTGGACCCACTGCAGTTTGCTTTCCACAATAACCGCTTCACCGATGATGCCATTGCATCTACACTACCTACTGCTTTCTCCCATCTGGATAAAGGGAACACTCACGTGAGAATGCTGTTTGTAGACTCAGTGTTTAACGCTGTGCTTGAGGTGACACTCCGGGCTCTAGGCTTAAACAGCTCACTGTGCAACTGGATCCTGGACTTCTTGTCAAGCAGACGAAAGGTGGTTAGAATGGGCACAAACCTCCCCTCACCACTGACTCCCAACACAGGAGCCCCGCAGGGCTGTGTTCTCTGTCCACTCCTGTATTCTCTGTACATCATTGAATAATCATGATGTGAGGTTACAAGCAAGTTGTGGTGCAATGGTTGCACTTAATTGTTCATTTTACTGGCTGTTTGCAGGTAATTTGTTGATATTCTACACTTAAATAAAGGCAAATTCTGCCAGTGGGTTTGTTGATGATCAGTAATGAGACATACAAAACCTCAATCAAAATCAAAATGTTGCAAACCAAGAATAGCTTTACAGAATATTAGCATGCTGCTGCAAGGCCCACTTGTCTGGCATATACTGTAAATAGTTCAGTAAAAGAAAGCAACAATTGCTTGTAATTATTGTTCCAGAGTGATTAAGATGAATAATTAAATTTCACAAACGTCTTGCAGAACCCTAGTTTATATATTGTAAAATTCTGCATCAGGCTGGTATTACCTTTTTTGCTTTTCTCCAGATAACTGAACACCAACATCTATTTTTCTTTCCTCTGATATGCCCAGGACACTGCTGAGGTCTATGTGTTGTTTTTCGCGTCTATAAAGATGGTGGATTAGCCACCCTGTGAGGGAGAGAACCTCAGCGCTGTGTGGAACTGGGGCACTGTTCATCAGGCCTCATGTTGACCCTGCTGTGCACTCTCAGCAGTATCTAGCAGGCACAAATTGCTTTTATTTGTTCCATCATTTTCTTCCCACATCTGTAGAAGGTAAACATTGGAGTAACTTAATGAGAAGCGAGTAGCCAGGGAGAAAAAATGAAACTTATAAGAGACTTTACTGGACCCCACTCTATTTTCCCGTCCAGTGTGGTCCCCACCCCCCCCGCCCCTGAGGCAATGGAGAATAGGGAACAAGCCCACAACAAAAAGGAGTAAGAGGGTTGAATGCACTCCTAGGCTTTCAGTGGTTCATGTAATTGCTTCCCTGTGAGGCACAGGTATACTCTTGTATTACTCTGCTGAAGGATTGCCCAGGGAAAGCTCAAGTGCTGGGAACACCTAATGCCTAAATTCCATTTGGAAGGCAAATGATTGTTGTCGGAGACATTGTAATGAGTGTGGTTAATGATTTTTCATTTATTTTCCCATTTGTAAATATCGTTTGTTCTCTTCAACTGGTATTTACTTGGTCAGGGCATGGATATTTAAGGAAAATTTACAGTGGATATCAAAATTTTACACACTGAAAATTCTGCTTTTGTTAATGTAGGCTGAAATCAATACAAATCATGTCAGACCTTTAATACAATCTTGTAAGCAGCAGTATGTGAGTGAAAGACAGATTTTATATATTTTTTTTTACAAAATAAGAAACTATCAATGCCTTGGTTGCATAAGTGCACACCTTACCACTAATACATTATGAAAGCATGTTTTGCTTGGATTACAGAAATAAGTATTTTGGGATAGGCCTCTATCAACCTAGCACTCCTGAATTTTGCAATCGTATCCCACTTTTCTGCAGCTTAGTAGTCAAACAGTGAGGTGATCTTCTGTACACAGCTTTCTTTATGTCAGTCCTCAGATTTTCTATAGACTTGAGTTCCAACCTCTGACTGGGCTAATCCAGGACATTAATCTTCCTTTTTGCAAGCCATCGTTTTAAATCGTTGTAATGTTGAAAGGTGATTTTCTTTACTTCATCTATCTGGCAGGGGAAAGCAAGGTTAATGCCAAAATACCTTAAAATTTGAAGCTTGACAGAAGGTAATTTATACACTATGGGTGATAAACAATGTTGGCTTTGTGCCAAACAGCTTTTATAATTATGGCCAAACCTCCTTCTTTGGTCGATCAGACCATAGCTCTTCTTCGCCACATGGTCTTAGGAGATAACATGTAATCTTGCAGTTTTTTTACTGGATTGTATGTTCTGTTTTTTGTAAGGAATACACCACAGCTTTAACTAGTGGCAAAATGGTTATAATATACTGGGAGTGAAAAGATCCTGCCAGAAATTCCTGAAGCTCCCGTAAATTTGCTATTGCCTCTTGATCACCTCCCTGATGAACTTTCTCCTTGCCTTGTTATCAATTTTGAAGGGACCTCCTGGTGGTTCCATCTTGTCTCCACGTCTTAAAGGGGAACAAAAGCAGATTAAGTTAATAAATTGAATTAAGGTTATAAATTGCTTGAAGTAATTATTGGACTGTCTCTCTAAGCACACAGCTCTCTCACTCAGAGAGAGCAGAGTTGAGCTAGAGCGAGAGCAGGCATGGGTAAATGGCGACAGAGACCGAGAGGCAGGATTAAACAAAACTTGGTTTTATCCAGGAAGAACAAAAAATATCCAAATGTGAACATAAACAGTGCGAACATGCCTTATCTTAACAACAATAACTGACCAATGAGTGTCTGACAGGCAGGCACTATATACACAGCTAAAACGGGGAAATACAAAGAGGCGGTCCATAGAGCTTGGTTGAGGACCCAATGTTTTCTGAAGGTTAGTGGTGTCGAACGCAGCAACGTGAGAACCCCAGACGTCTCAGCAGTCTGGGAACCTGAGGTGACCCTGACAACTGCCCACCCGATTGTAGACTTAATCAATTTAACTGTAAAATAATTACATATAACTAATAGCATTTTAAATGTGTTCCTAGTGCTGAAGGCAAATTGTGTTCAGTACAATGAAAATAAAGTAAAAAGGAAAATAATAGGCTGCTGGTCACATTGCAGCTAGATTTGTTTCTAAGGGAAATATTCCTGACGTTCTTTGTTTCTGTTTGAGGCAGCATTATAATATGCAGTATTTCTGAGCATTCAAGCTGTGCTAGTTAACACAACCTGGCACTCCTGTCTATGAAAAAGCACCACTTCTGTGCATCGTGACACAAGAGAGCCACTTGATTCACTGTCATTTCACGGACACTTGGACATAGGCCGTCTTAGAGGTCTTCATGGAGGATACTTACACAGGTCAGACTTCCTTTGTAGCGTTTCATTCTAGGAGCCTTACTTTTATCTGTGGATGGCATGAACACAGTGGACCCTGGGGGTTTTCAGTCACTCCTGCCTCCTTAATCTACCTCCGGATATGCTATAGTCACAGCTCCGCTAACAGGTACCATTTTGATTTGCTGTATACTTTTAAACATGGCAGAACATATCTTCCAGAGGGAGTGGGGATGAGGGGAATGATTGAAGTCTGCGAGGAAGTTTGTTTTTGCTGGGATGGATAATTTACCCATTTGCAATAAATGTCGAGTTATTTTGAAAAAGAAAATCACAATGTATTAAGAAAGTATGACAATCATAAGTAAGCAAACAAGACACTAGAATATTCTGTGAATGACAAAAGTATACACAACCTTATTAAAAATGCAGCTTTGTCTATATATAAGCTGAAATCAGGAGGAATCATGTTTACCTTTTTGTTACCTTTTAATAAGATCTGTTAACTTTAATAAATTGGATTACAAAACACTGGTTAGTCAGAAATTTCTAAAAACTGTCAATTTCTAGGTTGCTACATTATGAACATTCTTCATGAAGGGGTTTGTAACTCTGTTCATTTAATTGATTCTAACACATTCTAATTCATGATTAACACATTTTAATTCATGAGATTAGTTATATCTCAACATACCAAAGATAATTTGCCTTCAGCTGTTATCAATTAACTGGTGGTATCACAGTAGACAAAGTAGGAGGGAGTTTTGAGAGAATAAAAGAGAGGGAGAGTAGACTTCGCCCCCATTGGACACATTTTATTGTGGTACAACATGAATAAAAATGTAGGATACTATTGTCACTTGTGATTTATGACCCCTGTGACTTTGTTTTTGACTCCTGTCTGTTGACAGGAAGAACCTCTATAATTACGTATGTTGAGCAGGGACATCGTGTGTAACAGGCAGATGACAAATGTTTGGTGGTACTTATGTTATGACATGTCATCAGCAGACTTAGTAACTCGGCAAAACCCAATATTATCACCATCGTAACCTGACTGCTAATTACCTAAGTGCTAACTAAGGAATCACTGAGTAAATTAGCTTCTACAGACCTTATTGTAACACTGTGAAACGGCTCCTAATCTAAGGTGTAGTAATATACCCTTGACAGAGTCCCTGCTCCAGAAAGTAGACACACAAATGTGAGCCCCTTCGTCAAACCGCCCCCTCATTCCCAGAAGGGGGACTGCAAACCAAGCAAACAAGGGGGAGGACATCCTGGATGATTAACTCTGCCACTTGTTGCAAGACACCTCCAGAGAGAGGACTTTGAAAGGATCTGATACTCTGAGTTCTGGCTCTAACAGCTCCCCGCCTCTCTGACCAACTACTGCAGCTCTTCCATGATTTCTCAAGGGGTGAGAATGGGGAGGGGATTCTCCACCCAAAGTTTTGACCTGTACCAGGAATGCCCCCCTTCCTATAAGAACTCCCTAGACATCTCATCTGAGTGACTCATAGGTCTGTTTAGAACATCTCGGCATGGAGATCCCAACGCAAAGCAGCTAAGGGTGATCGAGGGGAGGACGTTGAATAACCATTTTCTTAATTTTGCTATCATACGGGGTTACCACTCCCTAGACAATAATGCATGACTGAGAGGATGTAAGCCACCTGGGTGGTATTGCAAGTCCATTTGTCCCAAGCACAGAAAGCACAGTCCTTGGCGGACAACCGGACTGCTCAATTAAGGACATGCTTTTCTGTGGATAAGGTGCTCATCCCTGTGCCTAGGCTGGAGCATACATTCTTTGTCCTGTGATAGGGACCATAGGTAGTGATTGAACTGGTCTCACCAGTTATTGTGTGAGCCAGCCAAGAAGACAGAGAGAACATGTTTACCATATCAACCTCCTGCCTCCTGAAGGCCAGGTATTAATTGCAATCCTTTGGTGATGAAACTGGGGAACAGCTTCAAAAAGAGGTTCCCTATGGCCACTCTCTAACAAGGGATGTGGTAAGGTGGTTCCATCTTGTTTTTTTCTCGATCTAGAGCTATACACATATGAGCGCGCCAGCCCCATTGTGTTGGTTCCAGAGCCGGATGCCACAATCTGGTTCTGTAATGACTTACGCAGTCATTTGAATGCAATTTCCCAGTTTGACACCTTTGCCACATTAGAAGGGCATTTTCAATTCTTGGTCTCCCCTTTGGTCTTCACAGAATGTCAGCGACCTTCCAATGGCTAAAGGACACCTTGCAATGGCCGCACCAATTATTTGTGGCTAACTACATTGATGATGCGGTCATACATTAAAGACTGATAAGATTACCTGCACTCCATGTTGGCCAGCCTGGAGGTGCTGGATCAACAGCAGACCCCAAGATATGTCATCTTAGATGGGATGAGGCTGAGCATCTGGGCTACACCATAGGGAGCGGAATGATCAAGCCATAAAAAACCCATATGGCCTCAGCCTAGGGACACAAGTGGATTTCAATCATTTCTAGGTATCACTAGAAAGGACCAGTGGTCAATGTTGGGGTATGCCTCCATTGCTCCACTCTCTGACCTCACAGAAAACCTCTGCCCACAAAGGTGTGTTGGGGACACAAAGTAGAAGGCCTGAAGGTCCTTTACCAGTGTTTCAGGCCCCTGACCTCCAGCACCTTGTCCTCTAAATCTGCTGCAAGTTGACCGCAATGGAAGAAGAATGTTACTAATTTCTGAGAAGACAATTCTGTTTGGTTACCGACCACACACCACTTAAGTCGAAGGTCTGTAGGAGATAGCAACGATAACCTTGTGCAAAGAGTACAGAGGAAGATTCTGAACAGCAATAGACTGGTTGGCTTATCGTTTGTTGTGAAGTGTACCAGCTGGTTACTGTGTATGTGCAAAGGAACCTCAAAAGATAATGAGAACCCTAATACAAAAGTGATCAACCTGTTGCATGGTTAAACAGCTTATGTGGAAGCTGCTTGGTATCTGTATGTAATAAGTGCCCATCAAGTCTACCCAACTTTGGAAGGTGCTTTAGGAAGCATAGGGTGCTCTTCAGATTATCTTAACAAATGTCTGCAGGGCTGTAATGTCTGTGTATGTAATATTATTTGACCAAAGCAAGTTTGAAGGACACAATTATTATTGTAATTCAAAATCATTATTTCTAACCTTGTCATTGATGATATTTCCTAATTTCCCCCAAAAAAATTTGATCGGTTTTCATGGAAATCAAAAACATTCCTCTGGGACCCCAAACCTTTTATGTATTAATTTTCTAATGCCACTTTTTAAATTAATTTTACGTCTTGATAGCTTATTTTTTGTACCTAGATACCAATTCCTAAATAGCTGTCCTTCCGGTCAGAGACCAATTCTTTTTGCGTCTGCCGAATGTGAAGCATGCAGAAACTTGACAATGCCCTGATTTTTTTCTCTGCTCTACCCTACTCCGCTTCAGTTTTTCCAGCACAGATCTATCACATTCCTTCAACTGAAGAGGCAACACAAAGGCCTGGGCCCTGAGGAATCTCTCTCAGCTTGCACTCCATATGTGTATTCATGCCTATCATAAAACCACACAGGACAACCTCTGTGAACACAGATGAACCTGGTAACTCTATCTTATTTTCCTGTTACAGCATTTTTTCTATTTAATCTTCAATGAAATAGAAGAAATGCCTAAGCCCTGATGTGTTTTTTTTTTGGTATACTATGAAGGTACTTACAACAGCAACATATTATCTTTATCATAGTTGTATAATCCATAATACCATTTGCATTAGATTGATTCACTGTTTTGTTTTTATATAGAAAATGTACATTGTGCATAATATGTTACATGTTACAATAAGGCTGAGCAAGGAAATGGACAAGGACAAATAGTCAAAAAATATTAAAGGGCCTTTTGTAATAATAAAAATGAGCAGTGTATCGAGAAACCAAAGAAGCAGTCAAATGGTGCTCAGAGTGGTCACAGAAGCTTCTCTTGCTGTCTGGGTACATGATCCAGCATTTCACTCAAAATCTCGCTAAAAATAAATAATCAAGAAATAATAATTTTGTTCAATAAACTGTGTGAATCACAACCAACTCTCTTTTGTGGATAGATAACAGCATTGCAGAACTTGGCTATATCATGTGGTCACCAAGTGACGTCAATCAAGTTCATCCCGCTTCCGTTATTGTATTCAGCTGGTTCTGGTTTCCATTCTCCAATCTTGTCTCCTAAATAAAATTTAGACACCACCTCCATTAAGCGTTGGTTAAAGTCTCCATTGTCACCAAACCACAAAATGCCTGAGGTTTGCTGTATGTCATTGAAGCTTTGATTTGAACAGGTTCTAGGGTCTGGTGGTTCCAAAATAGATTTGTGGTCCAAAAAGCACAAGTGTGGTTTTTGAAAAAGGGCCATGGTTATGCAGAAAAAAAACAAATACCCACTGTGAATTATGGTGGTTCTTTCCAAAGGCACTTGGCAAAGGCACATGGCAACATTGATAATGATCCAAAACATACCATAGAATATGCATGAAAATGGTTCACTGACCGCCAGATCATTCTCTTGCAATGATAATCACAGTCCCCTGACTAGAAAAAAACTTTTCATATTTAAGAATGAGAACAATTAATTCTGGATGGCACTTTTGGACAAGACTGTCCATGTTATTGTATTAGTGTTCATTAAGATTTTAATGTTTTATGAGTATTCACAAATACACATACTGCTCAGTATATAAATAAAAGTAGTTCTAAGACTTTACACATGATCATTTCTTTTATTATTAATTCAGTTATTTAGTGGAAAAATGTAGAGCGATGTAAAGTTAATGCATTAACTACTGAATAGTAGTTAAGTACACTGCACTGATAAAAAAAGTCAGTACAATATGGAAAGAGAGAAACTATTACTAACATACATACTTTAACTTTGCAAAACAAATTGGCAATACTGGAGTTTCTAGTACAGTCTTTGTTCTCAACACTGCCACTTGATAAGACTGCTACTAGTCCTGGAGAGGCTTTAGTACTCACACTTGAATATTGTCAAGCAAAAGTGAAAGCACTCCTTTACAGTCCCGGCATTGATAACAAAAACACTGACAAGTTTCCACTTAAACCTAGTCAATCTGTCAACAGTCAGCCAGCAGCAAATTATGCTGACATTTGAATTAGGCTATTGGGAATATAAACATTGTTTAAAGTAAATGGCCCTAACTAGCAGGATACACTAGACGACAGTAGATGAAAACAAGAATATAATTCTGAATAAAGCAGACTTAAAATGGAGCCTGGTAAGCAATATGCAGTACCCCTGACCGATTGTTTGTTTAATAAATTACAAAGGGTACATTTACATACTATTTTATTTTAAAATACTCCACTTAAAATGCATAGAAAATATTATTTGTCTACGTTAGAAATAGTTAAATTCAAATCATATAGCTATTGGAAAAATATTGGGAGGAAAGTTTTGAATGAGGAACAGAAGGGTTCACTTTAAGAGACCACTGCAAATTGAAGCCTTCAATTCCACACTCGAAGCATTCCTTCTCAACTTTTTTGGAAAGAAAAAATCTCTTATTTGTTTCTGACCTGTAATTGTGTTCTAGTTGTCAATTTGTTGAGGTAATTTGAAGAGTTTTACCCAATGCTTCCTGAAGCACCTCCTACAAGTTGGATTAGCTTGAACGATATGGTCAAGCTGCTTCTACAACCGCTCAATAAGGTTGAGGTCCGGTGACTGTGCTGGCCACTTAACTGAAGGCAGAATACCAGTTGATAGCTTCCCTCCTAAATTGTTCTTGCATAGTTTGGAGCTGAAAGTCAAAGTATTTTATTATTGTCAAATGCACAAAATAACGTATTGTTCTAAGCAGTGAAATTAAAATGTCATGGCATACAACAGTAAAATAAGTAAAATATAAAGCAAAAGATGTACGACAGTAATCTGTTTACCTCGATTACCCATAACATAATTATGTGCCTAATAATGTGTAGCTCTTTTTGCTGCCAGAACAGCCCTGAGCCATTGAGGCATGGACACTAGATCTCTGAAGGTGTGCTGTGGTAACTGGCACCAAGACGTTAGCAGCAGATCCTTTTAAGTCCTGTAAGTTACAAGGTTTGGCTTCCATGAATCGGTTTGTCCAGCAGATCCCACAAATGCTCAATTGGATTGGGATATGGGAATATTGGAGGCCAAATTAACACCTTGAACTAATTGCTGTGTTCTTTAAACCCTTCCAAAATCATTTTTTCTTTCTGGCGGGGCTGAGAAGCCAATGCCATCATGGCATACCGGTTCTATAAAAGGGTGTACATGGTCTGCAACAATTCTTAGGTAGGCGGTACGTGTCAAGTAACATCCAAATTAATGACAGGTTTGGGAAACGCCAAAAGACTGCTTCCACCCGCTTTCCTTCATCCTGTTCTGCATCCTGGTGCCATGTGTTCTCCAGGTAAGCGACATACCCACCGATAAAGCAGACAGGGCTACATGTCGGAGGAGGAAGAAGGTTGCATGGCAATGGAGGCTGCTGGAGCAGTCGCCAAACCTAAAACACATTCTCTGTCGTATGATGGTGGGATGAATTGATTATTGTTAAGAATGGGAGATGGTCTGTGGCATGTTGGCAGGTGACTGGACATCACTGGTGGCACAATTCTGCAGAGAGAGAATGAAATCGTAAAATTATGGAGAGACTTTGAGTGCAAGTGACCTGTGGAAACAAAAGGCAGAGTGCATAAGGTGGATATGTCATTAATCTTTTTTTCAAAGTTAATGAAGAAGTCTTCCACAAATAGAAAGGATGGAAATAAAGGGTAAAAGGTCCAATAAATGTGTCGCTGTAACCAACTCAGGGAGTCAATTTATGCAATTGTTCTAGGTGGAAACTAAACATAGACCTGTACTGTACAGTGGGGAGAACAAGTATTTGAGACATTGCCGATTTTGCAGGTTTGCCTACTTACAAAGCATGTAGAGGTCTGTAATTTTTATCATAGGTACACTTGAGAGACGGAATCTAAAACAAAAATCCAGAAAATCACATTGTATGATTTTTTTAAAAATGTATTTGCATTTTATTGCATGACATAAGTATTTGATACATCAGAAAAGCAGAACTTAATATTTGGTACAGAAACCTTTGTTTGCAATTACAGAGATCATACATTCCTGTAGTTCTTCACCAGGTTTGCACACACTGCAGCAGGGATTTGGCCCACTCCTCCATACAGACCTTCTCCTTCAGGTTTCGGGGCTGTTGCTGGGCAATACGGAATTTCAGCTCCCTCCAAAGATTTTCGATTCGGTTCAGGTCTGGAGACTGGTTAGGCAACTCCAGGACCTTGAGATGCTTCTTACAGAGCCACTCCTAAGTGCCCTGGCTGTGTGTTTCGGGTCGTCGTCTTGCTGGAAGACCTAGCCACAAGCCATCTTCAATGCTCTTACTGAGGGAAGGAGGTTGTTGGCCAAAATCTTGCGATACATGGCCCCATCCATCCTCCCCTCAATGCAGTGCGCTCGTCCTGTCCCCATTGCAGCAAAGCATCCCCAAAGAATGATGTTTCCACCTCCATGCTTCTCGGTTGGGATGGTGTTCTTGGGGTTGTACTCATCCTTCTTCCACACGGCGAGTGGAGTTTAGACCAAAAAGCTCTAGTTTTGTCTCATCTGACCACATGACCTTCTCCCATTCCTCCTTTGGATCATCCAGATGGTCATTGGCAAACTTCAGACGGGCCTGGATTTGCGCTGGCTTGTTTTAGATTCCGTCTCTCACAGTTGAAGTGTACCTATGATGCAAATGACAGACCTCTACATGCTTTGTAAGTAGGCAAACCTGCAAAATTGTTAGTGTATCAAGTACTTGTTCTCCCCACTGTATATTGTGGAATTCATTATTAAAGATATTAGGTGGTGGACTGAAATCATGTCGTTGAGGAGTAGACTCCTAAAAAAAGTAGGCTCGAGGGTTAATAAGTTACTTGGGGCATTCCATAAGAAGGAGGGGGGTCAGGAAGTTAGAAGGATAAAACAAAGGACACTGTTTATCTAAAAACCTATAGATTAACTTTTAGGCTGACC